>JAVQJL010073617.1:0-96348 GCA_036024295.1 Nannoperca obscura | reverse complement strand
AGTTTCTAATCAACCCGAGGCTGTCTGCTACGACAGAGATGACACTGACAGAAATTATCTAAGTGCAAAGAGTAAACATGATCAGGACATTCATGTACAGTTATTAAAGCAAAGCATATGAAATCATAAGAAATGTAATCTAGAGAAATTTTGCCACCACCAAGAAACACGCACACACAGACACACACTGGTTCCACTGGAGGAGGGTGAAAAATAGAGAGTTGGGAGATGGGAGGTTGTGCGATGGGCTCTTATTCTCTTTGGCCAGCTTGTGGATCTGCAGCTCTGATGGGCCAATGCACCTCATGCATTGCTTTCATGAAAACATTTTATCTTTAAGCAATGGAAAGGTACAACAGGAGCAGAAATCTAATAAGCCTGTGGCAAACAGCAAACACAGAAACAAATAAGCACACTGATGAAACCTTCCTTGACCAAGTATGATCTCCCCCTTCACATTATAAGACGTTTCCCTTTTGTAAAAGTAGCACTTGTTAAAGAAACTTTAAACATTATTCTGTAACCTTTGTATTGTAGGGAATGGAGAGCAAACCCAGCACTGATGAGCTTGTACTGTATTATCACTGGAAACCTTTGGAAGGAAGCACTGCAATGATTTTGTATTCTGTTGTTGCGTCATAAAATCATAATAGGGCTGCACCCAATGATTATATTAATCATCAGTTAATGTAATAATGACTTTATCTGTTACTATAAAAAATAATCATGATTTATAAAAGATCAGAACATATTTATAAATGCCCACTGACTGTCCTAGAGCCCAACGTGATGTCATCAAATCAAAAAACTAAATATATTAATTTTACTATGCAAAAATATCTATAATTTTGTCATTTTTATGCTTGAATTTTTTTTTCATGATTATTTGATTATTCGACTTGACTAATGGATTAATCGACTAATCATAGCAGCTCTACATCGTAATCTAAATGCATCTCCACATTGACCACTTGTGATCGGATCTCACTTCCCTGCTTCCCCATAGCCGACATAATTTCCCTTTGCAAAGACCAAAATGCATTGTTGTTTATAACTGGCAGGAGGCAGCAATGCACTTCTCGTACCTAGTCTGCCATTTGAAGTATAAATAAAGAAATAAATGTACTTTTTTGTTGTGACTTCTTGTTGTTTCACACTTTAATATCACGGTGCTGGTGAGTGAATGAATACGCAGGTCCAGCACACATTCACGTACACACTGACACCTCCGAATGTGGTCTGGGCGATCGACTCTCAATGCGTCCTCACAGCTGTCCCCTTGTGATTGGATCACCCAAGACGCGTGTTTATGCCAGGTGTAAACAGTTTGCACTTTTTTATTAAGCGTTTAGTCTTCAAAGGATCTGGCATAAAAATGTATGATTGGTTGAGAGAACATGTCATACGGGACAAATATCAGTTTGCTTTGTTGCAAAAGCAACTCTTAAAAGGTTTTAGCTTTGCAGAACATTAATTGTTTATGGCTCTCAGTTCAACTTTTCAGGGGCCAAGAAAAAAATAATGATTGTTCGTGTGCATGTACTTTTCACTTTACTTTGTTTCAATAGCTCTATAATCCTGAAAATCATTTAAACTGGAGTTTGTATGTAACAACATTTATTTTCCAAACTGTATAATATCCCAAATGTTTTCACTTCGAATCTGCATCCAAATAAAAGCCACTGTGATAGGAAAAAAGTATCCATCCTGAACTATCTTGTTTGTTCAGACGGAGAAAGAGGCTGGGGCTTTCCGCACGTCTTCCAGGCCATTATAAATAGATGCCACAAACTGAGAGTGACAAACAGAGGAGGGGAGGGAGAGGGCTTTGACAAAGACTCATTTAAACGCCGCGGCACAACGGAGCGACTTGAGCACCGACTCCCACATTGGCAGCCCCAAACCACAAGACAGCCCTGGATCTAATCGCAAACATTTATTCAGATCAGACAACTCCACTGAATGCCTCTGAGGGCCATCTCTGTGAGATATAAAAAGAATCAGGAAGGAAGCAAAGGGAAGAAAGAGGGATCAACCAAGTGATATAGGCAGAGAGAGAAGGGAAGGCCAGAGAGAGACGCAGAGAGATGGAGACCGACGAGGACACAGCCAGAAACAAAAATAAGACACTGCGAGATTGAGGGGGAGTGATTGCTCTTTTGTTAGTTTGCATTTAGAGGCAAAGTGATTCGAGTCCCCTAGTGATTACACAAAGTAAAGAGGAGGAGAAGAGGAAAATAGTGAAATAGGTGAGTAGATAAAAGAATAAGTCTCCCGAATCAGCAAACTGAAACCAGTCAGACTGAGACAAACTAATAAAACGAGAATATAAATGGATATAAAGTGTATTTACACTGAAGAAGGCCTGATGAAACCCAGAGTAGAAAACAAATTCTCAACCATCCGGGTGTCTTTGTCTATTATTCATTAAATGAGAGTGAGTCACCAGGGAGAATATTGCTTCCGAGTTTGGAAACAAATCAACACTTAGCGGTTTCAATCAGAGCATAGCTTGTGTATGTGATCTTTTGTAGTAGAGTAGCCAGAACGTTATTCACTGGAAACACTTGATATAAGTGTTAAATAACACAGTTTTACTTTATGTCTAAGAGTTCTGTTTTACAATGAGTCAAAAAAGAATGAAGACAGTGGATCAAGGCTCTAAGAGATGGTACACAAACTCTTAAATGAGAAAATGACGACCTTGTTAGCTTGTTGACTGCTTAATTTATTCATTAAGTTATTCAGTAACAAAGGATATGCACATTTATTAACGTTACTGTTCTGTTACCTAAATGTGCCAAATGTTGCTATGTGCTTATTTTTTTAATTGCTATCCCAAGGCTGGAAAATTAATAAAAAAAATATTTCTGTTTAAAAAGATTTGCTTGCTTTTTGAAACTACTGACCAAACTACACTCATTGTGATGAAGCAAGCTTTCTTACAGTGTGTAGACTGTGTCCCACAGTGGCACATGTGCATTACGACTCACCAATGAGCTAATATAGTGAAGCTGTTTTAAATTAGTCAGGCTGAGAGCATCACGGGAGACGAGGCTCCCCAGGGATCCAGCCTGACTCTAAGAGTTCAATCCATCATCGGCCAATGAGGGATTGGGATAATCCCACAAATGAATGGCTGGTTAACCTCGTAGTTAGTGTTCAATACTGTATAAGTGTCAGAGGTTGACCTTTTTATTGATTGGCTCACACTAATCTGCTGCAGGTCGACTGTGTTTGTTAAACCAAACATGGCAAGATTTATCTCCGGGGAGTCTGTGATTCTGTTTCTGTATTCAGACTGCGAGCAACATGATTACTTCTCACCCAGACACGATTGGCTAAAGTGTAAAGTACTTTATAAATGTGGACTTAACATCTTGGATAAGCACAGCATTCTCTTTGTTTATGGGTACTTATTACTTTTTTCATGCTTGTTCAAAATCACGTTTGTTTTAGTTGTAAATGATGTCAATGTCTGCCCTGTACACACACAAATAAGCCATTTTCTGCCTGGTAGGAATGGGAATTGACAGTAGACAAGAGGCATGGAGTAAGAAAGTGAAACTAATCTAAAACTTTATTTGGTTCAATATTCCCTTGGAACCTCGGTGGTGAACCTCGATGGTGACAAGGGGAAACGTCTACTCTGACAATCTGACTTGAGACCATATCGAATTTGAGTAAAGGGCCTACTGATCAATTTCTCCAGATCCCAACTGATAGGATTACATTTCACAAACAATAATTCCACCTGAAAACTGCCAAATGGATCACAGAGGCCACAGCTCCCCAAAAAATCCCAGTTAAACTTTTACAAATAATGCTAAATATCTGAATATAGAGTTTGTGATTCCCTCTGAAGTTATTCATTTGAGTTTTTTCTGTTTATCTGCATTTAAAGCTACATAATTAATGTCTGACAGTTACCATTGTTAGTATCAATGTCATGTTATAACAGTAAATATCAGATAGGAAAAATAGGGCTATGATTTTTTTCGTTATTGGTTAATCTTATTATTTTCTTGATTATTGGTTTATCGTTTTATATAATCTAATGGCCGTTTTATTTTGTATTATAAAATATATGTATGTATTAAAATGAATTAAAATATTGTTTGATCAAACAACCAGTCCAAAAACTACAAAATGTTCAGTTTATTACCACCTATGAAAAAGAAAAGCATTATGTATTCACATATTACAAGCCAGAACCAGCAAACACATATTTTATATATATAAACCCAGAATAGAAAATACTTATTTTATGTTATACATTATGTATTGACCTTCCTCATTAATAGTCAACCTGGAAGTCTTACCATGAAGATCAAGCATTAGATTTGCACAGTGGCTGTTACACCCATCCCAGACCCATTAGCACATGAGGAAGTCGGAGCCAATGGAGAGCGTGCACTGAGCTGGAGTTCACTACACATGTTTGCACGGACAGACATATTCTACTGGTTTATTTTCCTTGTAGAAATGGAAAAACTTTACTGTGTCTGGTTTAGATGGTTTAGATTACATTGCAAGAGGGAGTGGTCAGTCACAAGTTACCTCTCTATGGTTTCATTCCAAGAAAGAAGTTATTTGCCTGTCTTGTTATTTTGCTAGATTGTGGAAACATATTGTTCTGTCCCAACTGTGAAGTACTGTTTGCATTGTTCAGAAATCAAGTGAAGGTGAGAGGAAATATATGTAGCTAAGTGTGCCGACAAGGTTACAGACAGACCTAGAGTCAATTCCGTTAGAGGGTCTATTAAACCAGAGAACCTCAGACTTTTCACTGTGAATGAAGCAAAGAGAACCAGAAGCCAGTATTGAAGACGAATCCCCTGAATCCTTCACAGGTCTGTCTGACCCACTTTCTCAAGCTACTGATTCTTATCTGCAGGAGAGAAAATGCATTCTCACCTTTGCTGAATGCGTATTCTCTTTAATGGTATTGCACTCTCTTTATTCAAACACAACCTCAGGACATTAAATATAGTGCCCAGTGGAATCCAGCTGCCTTACTGCATAATTGATAAGGAACTTTCCAAAATGTGTTCTCTTCCTACTTCTTAGTAAAAACTTTGAGTTATATGCTTTTGATAAAAAAAATTTGGTCTAATTTATTATATCAGGATAAACCCCCTGAGATGGATCACCTCGTTTTCAAGGGGGTCCCAAAACAAACAGTCGCAAGAACAAACAGGAAACAAAACAATACAAACACGAGGCACAACACACAACACAACAATGCAAAAGAAAAAAAAACAAGACAATTTACTCAATTACAGAAACGAGTTACAACCTTAGTATAGACACTACAATAAGACAAATGATCAAACTACAGTAGCCCTAAAAAGATTTATTTTTATTATCAATTTCCTCAGAAACAAAGGGGACCATAAAGAGAAGCTGGTGAGAACATCTTAGTGAGTAACTTGAAGCATTAGGGACAAAGAATTGTTTTAAACAAAAAGGACAAATTAAAATGGGATCCACCTTTGAGTCAAAATGAGTCAGCATGTCAGTCTTTATTTTTTGGATGCCATCCCATAACTTTTGCATGGAGAATTGGCCTTCCTGCATAATCAGAAAGAATCTCAGAAATAATGAACTATGGCTGAAACTTTAAAGTTTCTTCTACACTACTTCTCGGTCACAATTCAAGATAGGATGAAAAGTTCAACCAGATTTGAGCTTATGTGGTGTTTAGTAACGTCAAAGTTAGAAGATACAAATACTAAAAAAACACTGGATTGGACATCATCTTGAAGGCCAACAAACGAGGAACAACCAGCCATGTCAGAAGTAAAACAAAGCTTTTGAAGTATCTGAGATAGCTGCTCATGTGGGCTTCTCACCTGTACTGAGCCTGGAAGTGTTCCTGAACAAAACTGTGCCGATCTCGAGGCTGCTGTGTGCTGGCTGAACTGGGACTGGAAGGATTCTCCAATGAACTGGGTCCCTGCAGGCAAAAAGACAAAGAAAGAGGGACAGAAAGGAGACAAAAAATCCCATTAGTGAATGTGGTATATATTTACTATTTACTTTGCGGGCAGGTGCAATAAATATAAATATACATCAACCTTTTTAGATTGATATGACACTTTGAACACTAATTTCTTACATGCCATCTACCAAAGAAATTAGACCTGCAGTAGGAACGATTTTCTTATACAAATGAGTTGTCGACAGGCTAAATTATAAATTAAGGCTGCATGCAAGAAATGCATTCTAAATGTATTTACTCAGTTTGCCCACATTAATATCAGATATCAGATATATAACTGGCAAAATATCCTTTTCGTTCAATTCTTCAGTACCTACAGCTGCTGGTTGTGAATAGTAGCTTTAACCAGACCTGACTGCAGATTTGAACAAAATGGGAGATAAAAGTATGCCTCAACCTCTTGGACTATTGACTCTTTGCCTGCAGTATTTACAGCAAACCTTCTGTGTAAAAATGAAATCTGCAGTAATGAGGTGTCGAGGTCTTCAGAAAGGAGTAAGAGGAGTGAATCAGAATTTTTACTCAATAAAACATCTTCAGAAAACTACAAGAGGATCAAACAGAGACATACAGATATAGATGTAGAGAAAACAAGAGAGAAACAAAAAGAATGAGACAAAGACAGAAAAAGAGAAACTTTACACAACTTGTTTAGTGTTCCACAGGTGTGATGAATCAAAGAGCTAATCAAAGGTGGAAGGGGAAAGGATTTTATCTGTCTGGTAGGGAAGGAAGGTTTAAAGGGTAAATGGTGGAACAGTCAAATAGACTTCAAAGTAAGGGTACTCGAGGAAACAGAGCAACAGATTGCTAAATCTATATCTTATATAGTTGTCAGTGAACACAAGGCAGGAATGACTGATTTAACACACACAAGTAGTACAGTCCAAGTCTGCTGCCACATGTGGTTCTGCTGTGGATGCATGCATCATGGTGTTAGTTTGTTCCTCTGTTAACTACTGTTAATTACATAGATTAGTTGGTGTGTTATCTGATAATAAAGTACCAGACAGAGTACTGATAGTGAACAGTTCTCTAGGGCAGGACTTCTCAAAGTTCGGATCAAACAGCAAGTTAATCTGGACCCAACCCAAACCTTGTGTTATGAATACAATACGTTATGAAGTGTAACATTTTCTTTCTGAAATACATACATACAATTTTGATCAATAAATTGTTAGTGACCTTGAATATACAGTGTATCTGGAGATTGTTCACAGCGATCATCCAGATATATGTGGTTTTAATGTGGCTTATTTCCCTAATGTTGACATCGCTGTCATGGCAACGTTAACTGCAGGAAAGAGTGCTGTGTGTTGTTGCTGCCAAATTCATTTAGTAACGTTACACCGTAAAATTTGCTATCAGCGCCTAAATCGCAGATACAGAATGTTTCTCGTTTTCTCTACATGATTTCTACAACTAGTGTAAATGAAGCTGTAAGAATATGTCTGAGTCAGAACAGAATATGGACTATCTGTCTGAGCTGTGTCTGCCACACTTTCGTCTTTTTCTTCTGCCTCAGTTTCGTTCTGGCTAAATCAAAAAAGATCTGACATTAATTGGGACGAGTTGTTCTGTTTTTTTTGCATTAACATCAGACATACTACACACTGTACCACTACTACGTGTTCTACTACTTATTTTATGTCTCAATAAAAGTCACACTACCTCTTTGGCTTTAAACATTGGCACTGGCCATAAATACTGCCCTCCAGAATTGTTTAAAGGCTCTGCACACACACATTACTCTGCCTAATTAGACCTCTAGTCAGGCTGAAATTGGGTGGAACAGTTGCAGCAAGACTAACAGGAGAGTGAAGGACATGAAGTGAAGCACAACTCTGTACACACCCACATAAACAGGTCTAATCAGGTGACACAAAAATGTGTGTGGCGGGACCATGGGTGTGTAGGGCTTTAATATAAAAATCTATTCCAGGGGTATATAGACTTTTATCAAAGCAGAATTCTTTGACTTTTGACAAGTGAAACTATTTTTGTTAATTATGGCTCAGTTCCATTAAGTGCACCAGTGAGACAGCATGCACAATTCCAAGAATAATTTCAATCAAACAAGCTCACACATAAACCCAAACTTTATGGACAGTATTACATGAAAAAGACTTGAAACTTGAAAGTGTTAATAACCCGAACTGCTCCTCTTCAGGGCAGAAATTAGCTTACTGCCATGCTACCTTGTAACTTGTGCTGTTTTTTTAAACATTCAATTCTGAGAAAGCATTAAGTGGTACACACCTGCTAATTAAAAAACAAAATATTCAGGCTCAGAACCCTTGTGTGGGACTCAGACATTAAGCAGCAAACAAAGTCATTAGTCCACTGAGATACCAAAGTCTGGTCTCACCACCTTCTATAGGGAAATGAGACTTTCTGTGCTGGTCTCGCATCGTGTCTTTGGAAATAATGGCAATCCAACTTTGATCAAGCTTTGCCATTGTTCAAACAAAATCCAATCACTGCTGCATTCGCTTTGAACAATGAGCTGCTTTTTGGCATCTTTGAAAACTTCTCCAAGCATGGCTCTTTACAGAATATAAAATTAGGTATAAGCCCAAACTCCACCTCGGCCCATTTCCAGACTCGGCCTTGTCTTTACTTGAATGCTTGTCTCTACTAAGTGGATAAAAACACAAAATAAAAGTTCATTTGTCTTTAAATAACTGCAAAATACAATATTGTTTCTTCTTTTTTCTTTTTTTTAATACTGTGTTACTAAGTGAAGTCACAAGAAAATGTTTCCCATCAGTGTTGCTGTATCTGCCGAGTCAACACAACAGAGAGCAGAAAAAGCAGATCAGCTGCAAATGTTGCTTGTTTGGGAGCAGTGTTTAAACATGCTAACACCTCAGCCATCTGTACAAGTAATAAGTCAAAAGAAATATTGCATACCCATCTGGACATGGTCTTACGCTGTTTATAAGATAAGAAGCATAATTAAGGTAAGAAATAACAGAATGACGTGTAAATAAAATAGAAGGAGGTGCCTCTGCCTCAGAGCAAAACCTCAAAGCAGCTTATCACTTGTAATGGACAGTTTAGATGACCCGTGTGAGCTATAGAGATTGGAAAAGGGAGTCGTCTGCACCTGGGGACGATGCAATGAAGCAGGAGCTATTTGAAGTTAACTTTAATTTCCATTGTGTGCTGTTTTAACTCAGGATGGATTTAGTTGGGTGTCAGATTGAAAAATAAGAATTACCTAAAAGTTATTCTGAATACTTGAGATGCAGAGCTTCTCAATCTTAAATGTTGAAATCTATAGCAATCATATATGATTTTGCAGCTCTGCTAAGCCATATTTTCATATAACACAAAACAACAGTTTAGTAGAGATTTCTTTCATTTTTAGTGTGTGAATTTGTGAACATGTCACAGACAGAAGAAACGTATTTAAATAACAATCAGTCTGTTTTTTCCATGTGTATATCATCTCTCATTTGTATATCACAAGCCAAGCTGTGACCAACTCTTTCTCTCAGTTTAACCCTCTTTTCTCCATCTCTTTTCTGGAGGACAATGGAGAACAATCCTCAACTCTCAGAGAAAGACTAGGTTACAAGCATCACCATGGAAACCCTGGCCTCATTCCCCCTAGTCAACATGTGGGAACAGGGAACTTTTTCATCACTCACAGCGTGGCCTAAAAATAAAGAAAAAGGCTAATCACATGGCCCATTCATGTTTGTCTGAAGCATTTGTCATACTGTCTCTTTGAAGCACCATGTCAATGTCCAATGTGCATGTATGTGTGAATGTCAGAACAGTACAATATGGCGAAGTGAGGAACACGAGTATGAGACAAAGACTGGCTTTGATACGTCATTCTCTGTGCATAATAAATCAAAACCAGGGCTTTTCACTACACACTTAAAAAGGCACCTTCCACCATAAGCAGGTCAACAATTTCTTAGCCAGACCTGAAAATAAATGACTCCATTGAGCGAGAATGAGAGTAAGTGATAATGAAAGAAAGACAGAAACTGCATGTGGGCGTATCTAACAAAGACACATACTGTATATGTTAAAGAAACACACAGCGTGCTGCAGACACACACATTTGAAACACAGGGAGAGACAGAAAGAGAGAAAGAGCACTGAGTATACGGTGCCTCTTTATTTAGCACCCAGGGAATAATGAATACCACCACAATGTTGTTCCAGCTCTGCTATCGTCTGCCAAAAATAGATGTGGGGGCCAGCCGTAGCAATAACAAGTGAATACTAATATTCAGAAGCACTAAGCTGCTCAATTGTCACACTGGGTGCAATCCAAAGAACTCTGAATGGTAACAGATCTAGGCCATATTCAACTGCCTCCGGTTGCTTGTGGGACAGCAGCATCTACATGCCCCTGGTAGTATAATTGATTTCTAAGATTTACATATCAGCCCTGGTTTCAGAGCTCAGCATGCTTCAGCTAAAATGACCATGTTTTCCTTGTTTTCTAAATGACTGTAGTGTCAAACTTTAGACGAGCTGCTTTGAGAAAAAGCTAGAACAACAATAAGCAGGCACAGGGAGGATATGAAAAGTGGCAATTACAGCAGGTGACTGAGGAAAAGATCGGAGAAAATATTTAAAGCCTCAAATGAAAGGCTCTTTTTCATCATTTTTTGCAGTCCATTTTGCTCATACTATGGATTTAGAGCCAGTTTCATTTATTTTTTTGCCCAAACAGCCAGGTGTTGGTTGATTATAGCACAAAGAACTGATCTAATATAGTGTACGAGCCAAAAGCCTGGAGGACTTTGGACACATACCTTTGAGAATAAGAACCGAATTATTTGTAATGAGAGTTGATAGTAAGTTTGGTACACTGAGCCTATTTCTATTATTACACCGGAGCTCTAAAAAGAACTGCTTCTCAGCTTTGGCAGCGAAAACATTCCCAGCATATTGAGCAAGTTTTCTGAGTGTTTCTGGGTTGTAAAAAGAGCTAAGGTCACTTTGAAAAGAACATTGCGCCCTTCAACTCTTTTGTTCTCCCTTTCTGTTTACTCCTTCTCTGAGCGCTGAGAGGTCAAACGGATACATATCACCACCATCAGCAGAGCTCGGCATCATCACATCATAGGAGCGGCGCACCCACAGGGACTCGTGGGTATTGTGTGTCAATGAGAACATTGCTGCACGCACACTCTCACGAAGGCTCACCAGGGCCTGTGCACACAAACACACATGCATCTGTGAGCACACATAAACTTCGAGGACGCACACCCACAACCACTGCATTGTCAAGTTAGAGACAAGTCAGGCTGGTGCTTCAGTCAGTGTCATTCACCTTTTTTTATGTATTGAAAGTACTGGTGATGTCGAAGGAAAAAACAAGACTGCAAGAAAGTTTATAATAATATAATATAATAATAATAATATATGATATCTGAACATATGAGGTTTGTGTCAATATTAAATAAAGCAGCACTGAAGTAACCATTTCCAAAAGTCCTTGTTGATGGCAATCAGTCAACCTCACTTCACTGCTGGATCCCAGGGAACTCACCTGGTGGTGGTGAGTGTGTGTGTGTGTGTGTGTAGTCAGCACTATACGCACACAGCTAAGCTAAAAACAAGAGCAGATTGCTTGTCTGGTTCTCTTGGGATCCTGCGTAGCTGAATTATACCCTTCTCCCCACCTACAGCTTTCCTATGCATCATCCTTCCAGCCTGTCTCTACCTACTCCACCACTGCAGGACATCACAACATGCAGGATTTGGTTAAGCCACCAAGCCTGTCAAATGAGAGCCACCATTCTCATATGACAGCAGGTAGATAGTCAAAGCAATGCACTCTTCAAGCAAATGCAAGCTTATCAGAAATTATTTTTAAAAAGATTGGGTGCTATCTTTATTCCATATGGGTTCCCCTACAGCACAGTGTGAGACAAGATTAAGATGCTATTGTGAAGATATACCGCGACTGCAAAAGAAGAGAGGCCACAGAGATGTAGAAAAATGACAAATTAAATGTATCCCTCTTCTGACAGCGTGCTAATTTAATAGCAGTCACGAAGTATGAAATCCTATTCTCTGGTAGTAAACATATCATTGATGGGGTCAAATCCTTAAAAAGTGCAATGCTGCTTACGACCCCTAGAATGAAAAAACATGTTGCCCTCCACAAAGCCTTCAGCCTTCATCAGCAAGGAAGTATGGGGTATTTGGTTGACATAATAACAGGGACTTGTCTTCACTGAGACCTGAGATATTTTCTTCTGCTTCCAGACTTGTCTCCTCAGATCCCTCAACTTGGTTTTGGGACTCAATTCTGTGTGATCAGTGAAACATTTCTCCAGTGCAGCCACTGCCAATCTCTTTGGCCCTGTGCCTCTGGCAGAGGCACAGCTTCCCTCCAGAGATCATCACCCTTCAATCCCTACATAAAAACATATGTTGTTATCAAAGAGCTGCTGATTCCCTGTGGCAAACATTCATGTGTGACGTTACTGAGGCGCTCCTCTGCAGCATGGTGGGGAGTGAGTGGGAGTTGGGCTTGCTGTGTGTGGTTGTATATTTGAAGGTATGTGTGTGTATATGTGGGGGTTGTAGTTTCAAAGCAAGCAAAAAAAACTGAAATCACTATAACAATAGGAAAGAGTGGGTGTTTTGTGTGTGAGAATGGGTGAGGTTTTGGTGCTGCAAAACATGAGAACAACAAACCAGGAGAGGCAGGTTGGCCTGGAGGAAGAGAGACTGACTAATAACCTAAAGGCTGCAGATTCCAACCATGGCAGTGTCACACTGCTCCAAAATCACTGTGATCATAATTATTAATCACAATCAGGAAACAAAAGTATCTTATTGCAGTTTGATTTAGTGTGAAACAGCAACCACTTAAGGGTTGGGAAGTGTCGTCTCTAAAATGTTTGTAGCTTCATTTTTAATGGAGCAGAGTGGCAGGGAACAGCTTAAAATGACCCGTTTTTATGGTGGAAATGTATCAAATAGTCTCAGTGTGTTTCATGCTTAAATTTCACCGAAATATGCAAAAATGCCCTTTCTAAATCAAGCTTAGAAAGCAGGTGTGTGTTGGTTTGCTCACATGCAAGATTCCTGCTCAGAAGAACCACTCTGTCATGGCTTTCTCAATAGGGTCAGCTGGTCTAAACAATCAACTTCAGGCTAGCCAATGAGAATGCGAGGGTAGATCGGTTCGGCCTAATAGAAGAGCAAGAGAAGTGCAGTGCACCAAACCCCAAAACAGGTTGTGATGTTCCAATGTAGATAATGTATATTGAGCAAAGTGATCAGTCTGTGACAGTGATGCTGCAATTTGTAGACTGGTTTTGTGATATTTTATTAGTAGTAACAGGTTGATGGCACTCGCTGAAATAATGACCTCTCCATTTCCAACATTTCTATTGGCCAATAATGTGCATCTGTACAGTCGAATTCTGAAAAAAGATGACCCCTGACCTGCCAGTTTGCTGGAGCTGGCGAGGAGATCTCAATAAAACAGGAAATGTATGCTGGAATTTGTTCGACATGTTGGCTGTGATTAGACTCATGACGAATATTCGCAGGACAGATGACAACGAGACAGTACGTACAAAAACAAATATACACACCTACTCCCCAGCTTTATAATGTTGAGACAAACATTAAGTATTTAGCCTTCATTTGATAAAAAAATGTGACTGTTTTGATTTAAAAATACTAGAAAATAAATGGACAGTGGAAAGGTGCATCATGTTATTGGAATGATGATTTCATTTTAATTCATTATAATCACCATGAATCCAAGCTTACTATAGCCTCCGTTTTCTGTGACAAAGGAAACTACAAACGTTTTACAAGCACCTTTCAAATCTACAGCAGGTGAACAGGTGTGAACACAAGAGATAGACTCTGACTGGAGTATCACCGCGATTTTACTTTTTTACTTTTGTCAGTCCTTTAGGCCTAATTTTTGCAGCTAAAGTGTCTTGTTTTCACTCTTGGTGTCAGTGAATTAATACTTTAACACTTAAAACTGACAAATATCACATTTCAGTGTCAGCTGGCAGTTCTATGCTGAAGCTGAATTTACCTTAAGGCACTTCTGTAAAATGACAATAAGGACATTTTTAATAATGCTGCTGTGTCAGTGTGCTGAGCGACCTAAGCTGCAGTTGGGGAGAAAAACACAACTTTTACTGAGACTAAAAATAATCAAAAAAAAAAAAAAAAGTTGTCCAACTGAGGAAAGATGCTAATTCAGTTATCGTCTCAAACCACATTTCTAATCAACTGGCTAGCTCGAAGAGCTTAACACATTCACCTCAGCTGCCAGCAACTGCCTACACACACTCAGAAAAAATGCTTTCTCACATATGCACATGCACACACTACCATACATTAACTCACAAGTATCTGCACACTGTCTCTCCCTTTCTCTATCACTTTCTCTCTCACAAATACAGGCATGGAGCTCTAAATACGTATACATACAGGCTCATAGTAGTGCCTATTTCTTGCAAAAAGACGATTAAATGGTCTCTGGCTTTGGGGTCATTAAGCAAGAGTGACGACATTCACCGAGGTGACAAAATTGTGACAGCGGAGCATAAAAGAAACTTGAATGGGTGGCAATGAATTTTGAGATGCTGCCATGGTTCTTCTCCCAAATGTTTTTTCACTGCATTGAGGCAGAGCATTGTGATCCTGGAGTGCCAAATTCAGCCAGCTCCCAGACATGTAATGTCAGGCAGACATACCCCTGGCTAAAAATGACGAAGGTCTGGAAAAATCTTTGTGATAAAACCTGGGACACGGAGTCCTAAGTTGAGCCAAAGGCAGCAGCGACTGTGTGTAGTTCAGAGACTGTAACACAATTATTGCTTGCCCAAGTCCTCGGATGGTGCCACATTTCTATATCTGTTCCAATTCAACTTGGTTTTCAAGTTAGTGTGACCACCTAAAAACACCTTTCACACATTTATAGAAGACATGTTGTAATTAACATCATCCCTATATTAGGAAAGATACTTGTTGTATTTAGTGCATTAATGTATTGGCGTGAGGCTCTGACATGTGACAATTAGAAGTGATATCTGAAACACATTGCACTCACAAATGACCATTGATAAGGACAACATGAATTTGGTAATCCATCAAACAGACTATAAATATAAATACAATTTTTACTTCTTTCTGTCTCATTTAAAACTGCGGTGTGATTTTCAGAGCACAGGTGTAAAAAAAAAAATAATAATGCCGAAGCACTGGGCAGAGATATATGATGCTTTGTGTTGTGTCTGTAATTAGTATGGCACTTGCTTAAGTGCTTAATTCCGCTAAAGCTATGACCCAACAGCATCAATATCAATGTTCATTTTGAATAAACAACCTTAATAACAAACACTCACAGCCACAGTTTTACCATTGTATAATTCAGTTACAGGACTGTACAAACTTTACTCTGCTCATGTTTATTTGATTTGGTGAGTTGCGTGTGCAGTTACTGTCTTATTGGTGTGCCTGCAGTGCGGTAGCACAAGACACACAGTTACTATTGCTCTGGCTTTTTCTTATTATTCATCTTCCGTGCTGATTTTTGGGACGCATTTAGTCCCGCACCATTGCCAGTAGGGAGATAAAAAGTAGATAAAATCGTGCGGGCCTTCCTTCTGTATTTTTCTATTCTTTGGACCACAACTTTCTTCCCTGGGAGCCTTAAAGTGCAGACAAGGGAGCATCTAAGCAGGAAAATGACAAAAAAACCTCTCAAAAATGCTGTATCTTCCCCAATCTTCACTCTACATGAATAATTTTCATATCAAAATGTTGGTAAATATTTTGCCTTCCTTCTGTATTTTTAAAGAATTGTTTTGACCACAACTTTCTTCTCTGGGAGCCTCAAAGTGCAAAGTTGAGAGCCTAAATTCAGCAATTTCGCCTAAATCCCCTTAAACAAATTGCTCTATTTTCCACAATCTTCATTTTACATACACAATCTTCATATCAAAACATGGGAAAATAGGTTTGCCTTCCTGCTGTATTTTTTTCAAAATGTTTCCCAGCACTTTGAGCCATAAAAAACAGAGGAGAAAGCTGAGCTTCCTTTTTTAATCAAAAAAGATCGCCTTTTGTCTTTTCCCCCTAGATTTCTACTTTGTGACACTTTGAACACACGGTTTTTCAGCTATGACCAGGAGTTTGAAGAGTGCTCCTGTGCTTATGTCAGTGCTCTCTGCTCCTTCACTGTCTCTGTGCCTCCCTGCTGTGTGCTCCTGTGCTTATGTTAGTGTGTTGCTGCTCTCTGTCTCTGTCCTTCGCCCCTCCCCCCTGCTTTATGTGTCATTAAACCACCATAGCAACCAGTGTCAGACACAAGTGTGTGAACTGTGAACCTGACAGAACTCTTTCTGCTGGCAGCTCATACACTCCAAACAGCGTGTATCCTATGGAGGACATATGTGGCCGTGAAAACATTTGACAGTTCAAATAGACAATTACAAGTGATCACGTACAAAATATAACTAATTACTACACTAAGCATATTCGCTGTGGAGAATATTTGTGGTCATTTTTAAAATGTATGGAGGACAGTTTTGGTCACAATTGTAAGGCTGGGCGGAACGAGATGCACGGAGGCTCTGTGACGGGAGCGTCGAGGTCACGTGGGCCATTTCAGGCACACCTTAAAATTTATCCGGAATTTTCTAGTTTGTTCTTCTGTTCGTGTGTGTGTGTGTATTGGAGTGTGTTCTGTGCTTAAGTAGCCCACACTTCAAGCTGCTGGTATCAGCTTGATGTTTTCGGTCTCCTGCAGGAAAAAATGACGTCTCCCACTGAGTGTGTGAATTAGGCGTGCCAATGTTGACATAGCTGTTGGCTGCTTCGGGAGACAGCCAGATCCACTCTTGTCTTTTAGAGAGTGAGTGCCACCAGAGCATTGGACCGGCGGTCATAACAGTACAGGACAGGTTTTAATAGAAGTGAGCATGTGTGTGTTATATACCTGAGAGTTTGTCTGAGGACTGGAGATTTGTTCATTTCAGCTCACTTTCTAATTAAACACCTTCTAATAACATATCAAGCTGTGCTAAAGGTCTTTAATTTTTCCTCAAAATAACAGTGTGGAGAGGCAGATTGGCAGAGGCTGAATGAGGTCAACTCAGAAATGGAGAAACAGAAATACACAAAGGACAGATCAACAAAGGCAAAATAAATTGAAGAATAGTTTGTTTAAGGAAGAGATATGAAGAGAATTCAAAGGCCACAGCATCACGGGAGGATGTTAAAAAAATAAGTGCGACCAGCAGTGTTCATTTAATTACTTAACAACTATAAAGCTATGCTAGTCACCCCAAAAGGCTACTGTACTCTGTAATACCAGTAGGGCAAAAAATATGAAGATTTACCTGATAATGGCGCAGTTAGAGCCTCAGCTCAAAGTCGTAATTACCAATAGAAAGTTGACGTGTTTATAACTTGAAAACTAGTAAATGCAGTAACTTCATTACGGCTTGATTGGTGCATAAATACAGCTTAGACTGATTAAGGCCAAGTCAAGTCTGACAGAGCCAAGCCTGACAAGTTGGGGGGAAAAAAAGTGCTTCATCATTTTAACCACTTAACAAAGTACCAAAATAGTTATGGCTGTGACTAACAATTTTTCACAGCCAAAGGCAACATCTTAATATTAAGTTTAATGTCAGATTAAAACCAACAAGATATTCAATCTACAATGATAGAGAAAAGATGCAACATATACACATCTGGGAAGCTGGAAGAAAGAAAGGTTTGACATTAGTGCTTTATGAATACTAATTAATTTTCTGTCGATGGACAACTAATTGATTAGTCAACAAGTCACTTCGGCCCTAAAAACAGCCATTGTTTATTGTAAAACAAATGAGATTGTCAAATCTTGCTGTCGCATTTAGCTTACTTAGTATGAACAGAAAACTCTAGTATCATGTTTATATTTTCAGAAAGAGCGAACAGAAGCAGATGCACTGAACTGCAAATTCAGGCAGGGATTTGGCTCTCTGTTTTGGTTTAAAGTCACAACAGAGCTTGGGTAGACAGAGAGTGGGAGAAGAGAGAGAGAGAGAGGGTGAGACACTGTTAGAACAACATAGAGACTGACTCAGAGGGGAAAGCAGCGGTCCAGAGGAGGGGAGGAATGAAAGAAACGCTGTCCGTGCAGTAAAGCGGCTGACTCACCCCTATTCTTTCAGCTCCGGACGGGTACCACTAATTCGGCCTATTCAAAGCTGGCTTACGTTAACAAGGCGGTCTGGTAGATAATGGTGAAAACCACAGGCTTTTCTGATGCCCCCACCCCCTCCTCCACCACTCATCCTCTGCTTTCCTCTGCTCTTTTCCAGCCATCATAACCCCTTCTCCACTATCATTTCGCGTCTCCAAAAGCTTGGCTTGGTGCATTAACTCTGATTCTCACAGAGCCTGTGCTTTCTTTTGACAAAATGATGATATTTATTTATTGCACTAGCTGTGAAGACCAAAAGCAAATAGCTTCATTGTACCTTTCTCTAATCTTGTCCTATCTGAAGAGCACTGCATGTACCCACTCCATCTCATGTGGTGCCGAGTGTACCCAGACCTGCCACTCTCTGGCTGTTACTATGGAGATGCCAGCCGGGCCAAAACAAAGGCAGAACAGAAACTAAGCAGCCTCATACAAGAGCCCCTGGCAGAGCTCTGAAAAACAAATCTGGCTTGGCAGAAGAGGCTGGACCCACCTCTCTCTGTGTGTGTCTCTCACCCTGTGTCTCTCATCTGCACACTGGAAGTGTTTATTCCCAAGCAAATATTGACATAGCGAAATAAAGAATTGAAATGACTAATCGAGATGAAAGGGAGAAAATTTATTAGCCTCTAAAGAGGATGGGTCCTGTAAGGGGCTGTTGCTTTGATAGGAGTTGAGCTTTGAGATGGCCACTGCCGGAGCCTGTGGTCCTAACAGCAAAAAAGCAGCATTGTTGATTTGCACTTAGCATTATGGTAAAGAAGGGGAGAGATCTCATACCAAGCTGAGAACTTTAAAACTGAAACACGATCACTCATAAGACTAGTTGTGTCCTCATAAACTCTTTCTGAGGTCTGGTTTTGGTTGATTTTACAGACAAATTTCAACAAAGGCCACTAAAACCTGGAGTCAGGAGACTGTATTGGAGCCATACTGCCAATCTCAATACTAAGGCTGAAACAAACATATATGCACCAATATTATGAATGTACGCAATTTCATATTAAATTGACATTTATTGCAATAAACTGTGGTCCACTAGTATGCGTTCAATAAGAAAACACAGACATGTGAAAATTAAGTTAATGACAAATATTATCTTTTGATCATGAAACTGAAAGACAATAAACGATGACCCTGACTTTTTTCTCTCAGCCTTAAAATAAGAGTTGTAACAAAAATGACTCTTTCCCTCTCACACACAAACACTATTAAAGCCTTAGTTGGTCTGAGCTGTGCAAGTTATGTGTCTGTTTTTTAAACCCTTTATCCTTCTGCAAAATCTGCCACAGTGGCATATTAACACTTAATCCTGACTAAAAACCAAGGGAAAACACACGTACACCCAAGCAGAGTGGGTGCAAACAGTCTTTCATTCTTACCAGCATTTTTCAATTTCTTTTTTATCATTGTTCACTGGATATCATAACTAAATGACTTGGATTTGAGTGAGATATAAATATTTTCCTTTCAGTTGACAACAATGATGAACAATGGAGAACAGGTAACAGGAACAGGTCAGACTGCATGGCAGCTAGCAGTCATGTTGCATAGGCCTGTGAGCACCAGGAAGACACAACCAAATAAGCAAGAAAATCTTGTAAAGGTGGGTGTGGTGGAAGTTACAAAAAACCTGCAGGACATACTCTGTTTACTTGAATGAGACCAACAAAAAGCATGTCAACATCTTTTAGTTTCTACCAGCACCAGCAGGACCAGTTTCCAACGCCATCCCACAGAAAACAGGCGATAATGAGGGTGAAAAATGTTAAATAAATCCCTCTGAGGAATTGAGGCGAATGTGAGCGACTAATAGCCACTAGGTATCTTTATCGCCACATTAAATACTGCACACATGATATGTCATACCTGAATCCACAGAGCTAATTTTACACCTTTTATCCTATCTACAGTACTATAGTATAAAACCTGCTATGCAAATTCAACCGGGATTATATAACAAAACAGATGAATGTTCAGAAAATAACTACATGTGGGGTGCAAAAACTGGTACAAAACTTTACTCATGACCAACCAAATATCATGATACATGACCTTCTGTCACTGGAAAGTGTTTTGTTATAGTAAATATATAGATAAGCTTTAACTGGCAGCACTATTACGATTTTCTCCTAACTATTACTATATAAATATATATATTATATAATTAACAATTACTTTTACAAGAACGAATGACTTCCAGTCATTCCAGTCAAAATGATGCTTGTCGATTACATTTAAGGAAAAACGACCGAAACCAATGAATTTATTCTACAAAGAAGTACTGTCTGTGTATCCAAAGCCAACATATAAAAATATCCTCTGTGTATCCTACATTGTTGCCAAATACATAACAATGAGCCACACCATTGCACAGACTGATATGTGCCGTTATTATCATGAATATGGGCCCTGTAGTTAATTTTGACTCAAGCCATACACACTTAGCAAAAATACTCACTATAGCGCACCACATCTGTAGGTGAAAGTAATCCCCTACAAATACACTATTTATTCCACTTCCACGTAATGTGTGTCCTGCTGTTTTAGGAAATTATTTTTTGTTTTTTTTATGAAAGCATATATTGATGACCTAATATTAAAGATTCACTTCTCCAGTAGGAACCAATGTGCTTGCGGCTGATAGTCACAGATAGGGTTGGGGAAAAGAGGAATTAATGCACTGTTTTTTTTTGGTCATTTCATTTGTTGACAGTAACCAACATATACAACATCACCAGCCTTATCCTTCATAGTTTACACTTTATTCTCAGTTTTCAGAGCACTAATTAAAGAAAGATGATGCTAGCTAGCCAACATGGCAGGAAACAAACACAGCAAGCGTTACACATTCACTCACATGCATGTATCCTAACCACAGTATGAACTAAGAACACACAAATTCAGTTGAATGTATCATGTAATATACATGTGTGTTTGGATGAAACAGTGAGAGTGATTGTTTTTTCCAGGGCCCTTAAACTGTTGATATACTATTTAAGACACACTTTTCTAATCCACTGGGAGACCTATAATTTACTTTCACCTCTTTAAATATGGTCCTTATAAAAATAATATAAAATTATGAAATATCAAGGTCATTCGATTCAACATTTGTGCAGAGCTCTTTCTGAAAATACACATTTTTATGCTCAGAATGTAAGAGCTGAATAACTTCCATTAACTTCCCATAGTCCTCAATTCACCCTAATCTTCATTAGAGGAACCTCTCCGACTCCCCTCCACTTTTTCTTTACTTTCATCTCATTCTGATTTTCATTTTCATTCCCTTTCTCTCTCGCTTGCTATAGACAGAAGTTTATCTTTCAGATGTTCTTGAACTATTTAAAGAAGGACATCCTTTGAAACATTAATGTATTTAATTAAATGTTTCCGAAGAAGTGTCGTGAATATTTCATTCACGTAGTAAGATCCATTAAAAGCCTTTCACTGTGAATGTCCATCGGCATGTTGGTGTACGTGTCTGTGATGCCTACCGTGAGTTACTGTACTTCAGTCATCTGCATGTGCACATGTGTGTGTTTGTGTGTATACTGGCAGGGTAACTGGAGGAAGTTTGGAGAAACGGGAGAAAACACACTTCTGACAAAAAAGAGGATTACTGCTCAGTAAGCTAAGAAAAAGAAAAGAGCAAGAAGGAGAGAGCAAGCAAGGGCATCTCTGTCTGCTCTTGTCAAACATGCAAGAGAGGGTTTTAAAAGCTCATCTTGAAAACTCTTCCACTCGCTGTCACACATGAACACACACACACACACACACACACACACACATACACGTGCACATATCAAGGACACCCGTAGGACGTGAAGGAAGTGCAGAGGACAGGAGGTGGTCAGTAGGATGTACCCGCTGCCATCTCCTGAGCATGAATCAATCGCTGGGCTAATGTTGCTGCCATTTATATCTGTGTGTGCGTCTCTCTCTGTGTGCAACTGTTTTGCCCCCTGATAGGACATATTTAATTTTTTATAACCTGGCATTTCAGTCGCAGCTCTCCTCTGAAGGGCTGCTCCACGGCTGGGTGGGGGGTTCCCTACTTCAGATCCCTCTGCTCACAAAATATGGCTGCTCTGGTCTCTCTTTGCCTTTATGCTACTTCTGCACTTCTGTCATGCATGATTTTTGTGAAGTAGCATGAAGCCTTTTGTAGCTCCAGAGGGAGCTGCATGAAATCTGATAAACTGCTTCAATTGATGTCACCTGAGTCAGTGTCAGTTAGGGCTACAAGACTACAAGTTAGAAAATGTAGAAAAATCTGTTCATGTGGAGAAAGCATTTTTTTAAACTGTCCATTATGAGTCTTGCTAAATCATTTAATAGCTGTCAACAAGGTGATTGGTCAAAACCTTTTTTGACTGGATCGATTCTGGAAGGTGGGTTCATAGACTTACATTTCCTGTGAAAACTGAGTGCATTATAGTCTGACTCTAAGAGTCCAGTAGCATACATTTGCAAATTACAATTGTGGCTCCCTGATGCCTCAAAACACACTTGTTTGGAAGTGACATTGATGTTCAAACACACTCACACACACACACACACACACACACACACACACAGACAGAAGTGTACTTTGAAACACTCAAATACAGGCTTCTCTGGATTTATGTCTCTGCAGGATGTGTCTTCTCATAGTTTTTCTTTGTCTATTTCTTTACATTTTTATCAATTAATTTTCTAAAGACATTTACATTACATTTAGGCATTTAGCAGATGCTTTTACCTAAAGCGTCTTCCAAATAAGAGCTTTACATAAAGTGTATAGAACCATGATCGAAAACAACAAGATGTCTCATCAGACTTGTAAGGGCTGGTGATGAATCACAAGTGCTATAAGTAAGTACATCGTTGCCAATGGCAGAATCGAAAAGAGCAATAAATCTAAGAACAGATTATCTTTGTACATTATCAAATACAATACATTCAAAGAAAATACAATTCTACTATTATATCGTACAATATGCTATACTTTATAGAAACAATGTGTCATTTAAGTGCTTTTGTATTCCCGGAAAAAATGAGTCTTAAGTCTTTTCTTGGAAGTGGCCGACAGGTTGTTTCTCTGACGGATGTAGGGAGCTGATTCCACCACTGGGGGGCCAGACAGGAGAAAAGTCTTGAATGTAAGCGGGCGTCCCTGAGAGATCGAACCGTCAGGCGGTTCTCTGAGGCAGACCGTAGTTGGCGGACGGGGGAAAAAGAGATGAGTATGTGTATAGGTATATGCAGTGTATAGATGGCATCAATTCAGAGGTGACACAAAGGAATACCAGAGAGCTGCCAGAGCTGGAAACTTTACTCACAGGGCAAAGAAAACTGCAGAGTTTGTTTTATCTCAATACACACAGCAGCACAGACCCCAGAGAAGAATCCAAGCTTCATCTCTCTAGTGGTCTAAGAGTTGCAGGAGAGTGACAGGGGATGAGAAGGCCTACTCAGTCATTCAACCCTCACTAGCTGATAGATCGAGACATTACGTCAGGAAAGAGGCTTAAAAAAGACACTTGAACAGGCTAAGTGAATTATGGATGAAGCCATGGAAAGAAAGAGAAGGCAGAAATATATGTTGAGAAATATTTCAAAAAGCAGAGGTTTCCATCAAAAGTTTCCCCCAGCCCTCCTGTCTAAATCCTATTAAAGGGGTAGGAAAGCACATGGGGATTAGCTGACCCCGTCCACTCTGTCCAGACTGTTTCACACTGATAAAATAAAGAAACTCTCAGAATTACTCCTAAAATGTTATACATAGTAAAGCTTATATGTAAGTCATGTAACAAGTGCTGAAATGAGCGTCTGTGTTGTAAAGGCCTTCACTAGTCAACAGAAGCCACAGTAACAACATGCTTTAAGATCTTTTCCAACATCAAACAGTTTCCCCCATTTCTACGACTGTGACTGTGACTTTGGAAAAAAATGATAAAAAAATCCAGGATGACCTTTTCAAGAAACCTCGCTCCTTCTCTGGCAGGAGGAATTTGTGGCATCTCAGAAATGTCACTTGTAGTTAAAATCGGGTTGCTGGCCAAGAGCGGGGTGGTGGCTGTGGCACAGGGTTATGCTGCTTTGATGTAACCTGTGTGAGATTGAGAGCAGGAGGTGAGAAGCGAGCTGAGCAGTGAAGGGTGTGGGTGACCAGACGGCAACTGAAGGCTTCACAACACAACAACTTCACCTGGATGTGACACAAACACCAGGGGGAGGGCAGGACAGCAGTCATGCTCAGATGAAGCCAAAAACCATGTCATATAACTTAAATATGAAAAGGCTAGGATCAGACTACAGGATATCAATCCGATAATGGCACGACTCGACAGACATGTGATGTCAGGAATGAAAATAAGCATTGGTCAACTTTTTATCCTGTTTACTAACTAAAGTAAGCTCGATCGTTTGGGGAGAGATATTTTTAACAAAGAGAGTGGGCCAGCCTGCAAGTTAACAATTAGCTCATCAGCTTCAGCATTTTATACCAACTAGTAGTAGTAGTTGTAGTAGTAGTCACTACGTCACCAAGCTTCCAGCCCTACCTGTTTCACATGGACAAGCGAATGTTGCTTGTTACTACCAAAAACTTTGTGGGTGTGACATCACCCGCTGCATGCAGACACACTAGTCTGTTTCTACCAACTGGAAAAGAAAAAGACAGAGCTCCTCCTTACCGCCGAGAGACACTGAATGGGTTCAAGTTCACTTTCATACGTAGAATTGTCTTTTCATATGTAAATTGCCATAGTCATGAGTAACAGTGACGTCCGTCCTTGACACCTACAGTATATACATCACACAAGCGATGATTGGTCATTGTGTAGTTTGATGCAGGCTTTAGTTGGTCGGTTGGTAATCAGTCAATACTAATACTAATAACAATATAGTCTGTAGTATTCGTGAAATGAAGTTAGTTTGCAAGTTCTAAATTCTGAATGAGTTCAAAGCTGTTTTTAAAATCCAATAAATACTCTGATTTATGTGTAAAATATTAAGAACTGCTTCTTGACTCTCTCACCAACTATACACTTTGGGGAAAAAATACGTTTTTTAATTACTTATTAAACTTAAACTTTTGAAGCAATTTTAGAGGATTTTCTGCTCTTCATAGTTCTGTATTCAATCTACAAGACAACCTGTTAACAATCCTGTTTTATAGTGTTTAAAGAAGAAGCCATAGACTTTGTTTGAAACTTTATTTTCACACATAACACGATGATGGCTTTGACGGATACCAGGGAGGTGGATGCGATATCAGAGCATTAATGCCCCGATGAATGACACTGAAATGGGAGACACCAGATCAAGAAGCCATCAACCTCTCTCTGTCACCCTACTTGTCAGCTGATTCATATCATTCATAGACATTTGCTCTCCACCCCCTGGAGAATATGAGTCAATAAGTAGCATGGAGAGCTATCAAACTCACTATTTTTGTCCCTGTCGATAAGAGGGCTTGCTCGCTTTACCGCATCCGCTGACCCGATTTCAAAGTCTTTGCAGTTGGCTCGGGGCCAGGGGATTTTTCTCTCCCTCCCTCCACAGTCAACCCTCCTGGGGCAGAAAGGCCGACCACTATCGACATTCAAACTGGAATAATGCATACATAATGCTTTGGCACTGGTGTTGCATTGGCAAATCTCATGTCCCACTAACTGTCCATAGGGTAAGATAGATGAGTTTTTAAATGCACATGCTCTAAATCCCACTCATGGAGGTCCTGAGGCAAAATGTAACTGCACTCCATATGCTCAATGAACATTGGGAATTGTACGCCTCTCTCTGATAATACGAAGCTTGAGTTTGTTGGTTTGAGCCATTTTTCTCTCTAGACAAAGTTAGGCAAATCTTCCTCATATTTTGAAAAATGCTGAGATCTAAGAGGAGAATGTAATGCATTAGTTCTGAATGTGATTCTGACCTTTAATATCATTCAATTTGCCATGGCTCATAGGCAGTGGCAGCTTTGGTTTGCACTGTAACACTGGGTCAAGAAAACACCAGTCTCACTTAAAGCTATTCCTCCCTCTTTTCGAGCACTTGCTGGAAGACAAAGGCTGCCAGTTTGCCAACATGTGGGCCAATAGAGAAGAAGAATTCTGATCCTTCAGCACTTGCTAAACAAAACCCCAATGTTATTCTTTTATATTTGAATAACTGTTGTCACACTGTTTGTCTACCACTGACAGTAGGAAAAGAATGATGATTCACAAAGCTTTGACTTCACTGTGGTCTTCTGTTAGCCTGTGAGGAATGTTACTGATGTGGTGCTAGCGAGACAAGAGGGAAACCAAGCGAGTTTAGCGAGGTCCCATTGGAAGGAGGATTAACATTACTGAGCTGCCTTCGTGTGTGTTCACAGTCTTGTGTTATGTAATGTTACTTGGGTAAAGCTGCTGGACTGGTCACACAGCTCGTACAGCGGGTGTGCTTCACAAACTGGTTTTGCAACACTGCTGGACCCTTCAACATGCCACATTATAACACAAATCTGCTTCTTTGCAAAGGAATATATAGAATGTATAATGTACTCCATCATATATGAGCTTATACATTAATTTACCTGTTTATTAGGTAGATATTTATAATTTAATACAGTCCAATACAACAATTTTGCAATAAATCCTAGCTCTGTGATGCTTTTGGTTAACACTGTGTCAGAGAGGTTTAACAATAGGGTCACTTTA
Organism: Nannoperca obscura; assembly: GCA_036024295.1. Classification (NCBI taxonomy): domain Eukaryota; kingdom Metazoa; phylum Chordata; class Actinopteri; order Centrarchiformes; family Percichthyidae; genus Nannoperca; species Nannoperca obscura. The sequence continues at coordinate 69,431 of JAVQJL010073617.1, read as the reverse complement.
GAGGCTTTAGGTACTAATAGATTGCACTTGACTGCATTATATTGTTTCTAATGTTTTGTCAACAGAAATTCACATTTACACTCAATACAATTTATAGTGTCCTGTTCACCTAACAGGTATTTTTTTGGATTATGCGAGAAAACCGCAGCACCTAAAGAGACACGCATCCTAAATCAATAAATAAAGGTCCAACTATGTTCACAACCTTAAAAAATATCTCAGTGGGATATAGATGTTTTTCTTCACCAGAAAACAACAGCACATGTAAACAACGTCGTTTTTTTTTAAATCTGGCAATCAATGTCAAGCCTTGAGCAGAGTAAAATAATGAAACACAGCCATGAATATGTATTTGTTTTAAGAGGAACTCATTACACTTGTTCCTTAAGAATTTCCAACAAATCCCCAGAGAATAAATTATGACGGGAATAATAATGAAACCAAGAAAATTTCACAACATAAGGTTGTCAAAAAATGTGACAAAGAGGCAGGTAATGCACAGATTGAAAGGATAAAAATGTAAAACGTAAAGAGCTGTTCCCCCAATGTATCTGACAGGCATGTTGTTGTTGAAGTAAACTTAACCAGACAGGCCACTGATATACTGAACAAATTGAACAAGTGATATGTTTAGAAAGTGCTAAAGATTTGCATGTAAAAAATCAGCCTAGGAAAAATTACATATCATACAGCAACAGCTTAACAATGGTTTCCTCTAAAGGGTAAAGACATACATTCATGTCAACACGTGTTTGTTTTAGTCTGTTGCAGCTGTTAAATATAATGACATGGCCTATACATCATGTATGAAGTCTATGGGTGGATCAGGAGAAGAGTGTAGATGGACTGCATGCCAAGGTGAAATTCAGTAAATGTGTGAAATTGACAGGGACAATGTTGATACTGTTAGCTCAGCGTGACCTGTATAATCCTAGAGGCCTGTTTCCCAGGCTCCGGTGACAGACAGAGCAATCAAAGTCACTTTACTTCCTCCTTCTCCCTTAACTGCTCCACTCAGCCACCACTCCATCTTACTTTCTGCCTGTCCTTCTGCCCTGCAACAGGATTTCAATTATCATCTGACTTGTAAATGTTCAGTGGAAGGTTCTTCTTCTTCTCTCTCCTTATTCACCTTACCATTTACAGAGAATTTCAGAATCAACATAGCAGAAAGCTTTTTTGCAAAAAAAAAAAAAGAAGACACTTTTGATGCTTACCATAAGAAAGAAACAGTTAGAGTGAGGGATCATGGACTTTTTGTCGTTTTTCAATAAGTGACCTGTAGCTAAATGTTGCAATATTTAGTTATTGGCTAATGTCCCATTTTCCATTTAATTGAATATGTCAACATACATCAGGCACCATCTGGGATGGACACGGGTCGAACTGTGTATGGCTTTGAAAGATTAAAACAAATGAACGAGAGAGAGTAAGGAAGCAGGCGAGTGAGAGAGGAACGTGTATGGATGGAAAGGTTAAACTAGCACTTACCTCTTATTTGGTGATTAATCAGTGTGATTTAATGGATTATTAATGAAGTGTATGGAACCACACTGGAGATTATGCTAACAGTATCAACCGCGAAATGAATGCTACCTGATTTCAGCCCACTGTATGCATGAATCCAATGGACTTTGATGGAATAATCAAACCATTAAGCAGACCAACCAGTTTAAGTGTGTGTACATTTGTTCAGTGTTTATGTGTTTTATCCAGCTGTTTTTGAAAATGTTTCATACACAGATGAGGTCACCAAAATCTCTAAATCGATACAGGAGCTTGTCATCTCCAGGGTTCCAAGGCTTTCACATTACATCAGCAGTATAAGCATGAGTGCACCGTGCTACATGAATGAAATCAATTTACAGGAAGGGGGACATGCATTTTTATTTTAGAAAAAGTAGACATGTTCCCTCCTGGCGTCAAAAAGCCAGAGATTTTCTTCTTCTCCGCCTCATAGCAGCAGCGGAGGAAAGCCGGCTTTATGATACCATGATTCACTGGCAGCCTAATGAGAGCCACAGCCCTAAGCTGTTTATGTGGCATAAAGGCTGCCTCTATTAACACTGCTGTCAGAGAGGGGGAGCTGGGCATTGGGTGGCAGTGCAGCGACAGTTCAGCTCATAACAGTATTCATTGACTAACAGGACTGGAGGTCGTCAGCTGGCAGGGCAGAAAGGCCCAGAGTGGAGGCAGAAGCGAAAAAAAGGATGATACTTAGCAAATGTAATTGAACACAAGAGAGTGTTAATCACAGCAGGTCTTCTTATCCCGTCTGTAATGTCGTAATGAGCACACAAACACACACACACACACACACACACACACACAGACTCGTAGAATTATCTATTCAATTACATACTGTGTTATATTAAGTTTAAAAGCCACAGACTAATCGAAAGGTCCAAGAAATCAAATATGTGAAAGTACTTGAGAACTTCCCTACTGCAGTTAGACAATAATCAGAGTTGCATGTCACTTGACATATGAAATGAAATCCACTACAACAATAAATAAATGCATTGATATAACGTGGAATATTTCCTGTGTTATCAGATTTCCTGTCAAGAGCTGGTAGAGTGATGTATCTGCAGAGAATAATTTGTGCAAGCAAAAATAAAATTACAATAAATAGAAATATATAGTAAAATGAAGCATCCCCTTATTTATAACTGTACGGAGTCAGAGACTACATATAAAATAAAGAAACAGGTGCAGGTTGAGTGTATTACTTTACAACTTCTTCAAAGTCACTTCTTCATTACCACTGCAGTGCTTACAATTTCAAGTTTCAGCTTCAATTGGAATATTCAGACAGCAGCAAAACAGATGTTTACATTTACAATACATTTATACACCAAAGACAAATTTTACTGGCTTGGCAAGCATTAATGTCAAACACCAGTCATGACAAAATGTCATCAACACAGTCATGATGTGTCTGCCCTTCATTCCCTCACAACACATCAAATCCAGTTCTGGATCCCTGCATGGTGAACAACAGAGACACAGAGACAAAGACAGAGAGAGAGACAGGGAACGGATGCCTGCCTCTTCAACAGCTTCTCCTTTTACATCTCACAGGAAAAGAGTCATGGCACACAAAGGCTCATTTCAGACCAAGGCTCAATGGGTTTCAAACGAAGTGCAGGTGGAAGAACCTCAGCTAGACTGAAAGCACTGCAACGTTGACTCTTCACAGAACCAGCTCCATTCTGGGATGTGTGGGGTTACCTGCACTGAAAAGACAGACTCCTTCTGAAAATTCCCTTCTTTTGTGAACATGTGTGAAGGGATTTCTTTGCCTAGAATTAAAACCATCAATGCTGTTGTAATCATTTCACATTAGATGGTCATAGACTGGACCACTGATGAGGTATGCCATAGTGTGCTTTAGATAACAAGGTCAGAATCATACAACTGTATCCCAAACTGATGCACTGCTCTGAATAAACAATGGTGTCAGTGTTACATGCAGCATGACTCTTCACCTGAAGTTGGATCATAACAGCTGTCTATGAAAACAAATGTTTTCATGCAATGTGAATGTGCCAGATGAAGTTTAACGAGAAGCACCAGATTTCTTGTTTCTGGTGCCTGTTTAATCATTTGTGCAGTAAAGAAAAAGACCACAAAACTGAATCTGGAGGAAGGACTGGCTGGCAAAATTCAACCAAGAAGAATATTGCATTCTTATCTCATCTTTATGTATCTTGCAAAGAAAATCAAACATGTTTGAGGTGACTGGGATGTCTGGGACAGCTTGAGGATTCTGTCAAGTTGTGTCTGTGACCTTCTCACATTTGTTGTCAAGAAAATTAGCTCAGGAAAGAAACACAAAGTGCTCAAATTTGTTTGTGAGTGTGAGTTGTGCGTGGGTGTGTTTGGGAGTGGGTATCAGTCAGAGAGACACAGACAGAAAGAGACAGAGAAAAGGATATATGTGACGGCTACAATCCTTACACCTGAAGATAAAGTCAGGTTTCAAAATGGTATTAAAATATTAAGACAAGTTAGCCACTGCAGTACCGACATTGTAAGTAATCCGTGAGCTTAATCACTGATCACATTTTGCATTTTAAGCCGTGTCAAGGCGACAGCAGAAACTAAGACTCGCTGCTGCAGAGCCTGTGGCTGCTGGTGGATGATGTGGACTCACCTTGGCGTTGACTTTGGTCTTGCTGCTGCTGCTGCTGCTGTTAGTGTTGTTGTTGGGGCTGGAATTAGCATCTTCATGAACACTGTCCAAAAGCCAGAGGAGGAACTCAAGGGCATCATGCTGAGAGTTTCCCCGAAACTGAGAGCCGTACTTGGCCACAATGCCCTGAGGAGAGGAGAGACATCATTATTAATCCTTCACTTTGGGTAATTTCAAAAGTCATTAAATACTGACATCTTTCCTGACAAAATGAGGCCACCATCATGTTAAACACAGGAACGCATCATTTGCAAGTTAGAGTTGGTTCGGCTTGGAGCACTCAGGAGAGAGATAGAAGAAAGCAGTAACATTTCTCTCTCTTATTATCACTTAATGCAGACTAATTTAAGAACAACTGTCAGACATTATTTGGCTATGATAAGACTGTGAAATAAAGTCATTCACAATTCTCTTTAAACATTGCACTCTGGGAAAATATGGAATGCTTTTATGGTATCTGAAAAGCCATGTATTCACTGGAAAAGCTGACAGAACAGGCCGAGCACACTTCATCACAGTGGATCCCACACTTTGGAAGATGCATGCCATTCAGCAATGTTTACTGCATTGTCAGAACGAACTGCGGCTAACGATTAATGATTTTCTCGATTAATCAATTTATCATTTGGTCAAAAAAATTGTGAAAATGCCTTTAATGATTTCCCAAATTACAGTCCAAAACCCAAAAGATATTTAGTTTACAACTTTCACATGTATAACAAAGAAAAGCATCAAATTCTCACATTTAAGTTGAAAATTTCAAATGTTTGGCATTTTCATTTGAAAATTGCCTAAAACAATGATCAGGTTATCAAAATAGTTGCTATTATTATCTAAATAGTTCATTTTTTTATAGATTAAATAACTAATCTTTGAATCTCTATTCTCAGATATTCCCATCTTCAGTCAAAAAGAGCTTACACAGATCTACAAAGTCATTCTGCGTACCTGTACATTAACTTATCTGGCAAATTTAGTTGCATATTTATTTTTTCACAGTTCTATTTCTCTGCATTAGTGAAACTATACCACTTCTTTCGAGTGAAATATGTTATTACCTTTATTGTGTGTGTTCAGGCAGTGAGAGAGAAACAAAACGTGTTTTCTTGACACCTTCATGGCATTACTCAAATAAATGATATAATTACCCAGAACAATTATCACTTCCATTTTAAATGAAATTGCAGCTGCTAAAAAAAACAAAAGTTGATGACTGGCTGCAAACTATCTGTTCTAAAACATACCATTAGGCCCTGACAAGCCTTTTATCTCAAATTCGGATTAAACTGCACCATTGGGGTCAGAAAATGTCTCTTTTCCAAAGTAATTTTCCGTAGTTTCACCAGTTGCAAGAATATCCAGGACTGCATCCAGAAACATATCAGAATAAGGTAGATCATTCCACTAATATCAAGAGAACATGACACCAAGTTCAACTGCTGTTCTTTCTAAGCATTGCAAAAGTAAGTGAAATGACTTACCTATTACCTTTTTTTTTTTTTAAAGGTTTTAAGACTGTGGTTGTTTAAATAATGTACTCAGATTGCTATTAACAGCATCAGTAAAGAAAAGCAGACACATCATGAGTCATTTGTGGTGCCTAATAATATTTTAAGAAACTGTTCCCTAAACATACACTGCATACAAAAGCCTGACTCAGACAGAGGATATTCCAAATCTGACAGGTCTTTTTAAAGAAAAAAAGAACCGGCAGGCTGTCTAATTCAATTATGAGGAAGAAGTTGTAAGTTTATGAGTCAGAGAGAGAAAATTACACACAAAACCAATGACAGCATTAACACTACACTGTGTGACTATTCCTCTGTCACTCTCCCTCTCTGTGTGTGACTGGCAGGATCCAGGCTCTGCTCCACACCTCATTAAAAATCACCACATCATACCTGCAGTATCCCAGTATCTAAATATAAACACGGGGGGGGGAGCCCCCCACCCCGGAGACAGCCCGCTAATGAGCTTCATCACTATGAGGAAGCACTGACAGGGGATGGAGGGATGATGACAGATGGAGAGAGGGAGCAGTGGAGTAAGGGAGGAGAGGAAGGAGGAAGGGATGCTGGCGGAGTTTCAACAGACCTGCGAGTGTTTTTCTGTCTCCCTATCAAAAGGATGGCGCCGTTGTGGCTGGCCCAGAGATGAAAAGTAGGAAAACAGAGGCAGTGCAGTTTTTTCAAAGCAACCAACAAAATAATAGGGGCGAAAAGAGAAAAAAGGACAATTTCCAAGGTTACAATGAGTCTGGGCACAGAAACTTGATGACATCAAGAGGTTATGATTTCTTTAAGACGAGGGGATGATTTCTCAACTGTTCTCATCTCTGCTGCCTCCTCTGTGTGTGTGTGTGTGTGTGTGTGTGTGTGTGTGTGTGTGTGCGTGTGTGTGCCAGAGCTGGTGATGGGAATTTTGCTCATGTATTTGATATCTATTTACAGTTGTGTCTCTCAGAGCATCTCTGGTGAAATGTGCCACTCAGCTTCAAAGGCAATGTTGTATTCCCAGGCATCAAGTCTTCGTTTTATTGGATTCTTGTAAAAGGAGAAATAAAAGGAGGAAAACAAGTAATGAGATGGTGAGGATAAAGACAAAGAAAGCACTTGCAGGCTAAGTGGGATCTTAAGTGTTTGTTGAGCAAACACATCAGAGCCAGTCAAGGAGAGGATAAAGGTGGGCGTAAGGGTCAACTTGAGGGAGCACAGATCTTTTTTTAAGAACTATTGATCAGTCTAGACTAAGGATCTGTTTCTCAACCCACACCTGATTGGGCCTGACCCAGTGTGGTGAATTTAGGCAGCATTTGTCTTAATTCTTACTAGCTTGAAACAAGCTTTATTTCATTTTTTTTCATTGGAGAGCATGTGGAACAAAGCAGCATAGTCAATATTTTCCCATAATTTACTAGTTTTCACCTTAGAAAGTGAGTAGTGAAGAATGTTTTGAATTGAATTATTCACTCGATGTTCCAGTTTTTGTAGTTAAAGATACTTACTACTTAATTATGATACCCAACTCCCACATGTAATTGTTAAAGTAACAAAAAGTCCAATTTATCTTAAAAAGACAAGGTCAAAGAGGCTTCTGGGGGCTTTAATTGGGTTTGGTTTCAGGTTATATTAAAACAGAGAAGCTCTTTTCTGTTTTAGCAAAAAGGAAACAAAAAAAGAATCAAGGAATACCAGCTTTTTCCACAAACAAAGGCAGCAACAAAGAAGAAGGAACACTACAATAAAGATAAGAGAATGACAAAAGACAGCCATAAACCTGTGCAATCTCTACCGCAGGGGTCGTGACCTCCCAGCGGTCAGCAGAGGCAGGGCTGCACTCTGGCAGCAGCCCCTCCTTTCACACCCTTTGCTTTACCTCACACCATTACCCCCTCGTGCCCTCAACACATCCATCCTCCTACTCTGTAAACAATGACAAATCAGTGTGCAGAGTGCTGGTAGGCCAGGAATTCACTATAAACATACATCAAGCAAATGTCCCTCCTTTCCTCTCCTCTCTCTCCCTATAAAAACATTTACCCCTCCTCAGTTCATCGTTGTCCGGCCTGCCAACAGACTTGGATGGATTCCTCAGTGACGTACATAGAATACTGACAAAATTATGATAAAATGGTATGATGGTATAACATTAAGAGAATCTGCACACACTCTTCTTTTCCACACACTGCCCATTCCCCCCACAGATGTGGCTGGAATGAGGCTGGATAGAATCTGTCATTACTGGCTGCTCCATTTGCCGTTTCATTTTTCAGCAGCCTGGTGTTGCTGCCTCACCTCTGCTGTCAGAACAGACCGGACTCAGGGCAGTCATCACTTACAGCCTCCACTTATTCCACTCTCTCTCCCCTCACACTGTGTTTCATCTATCCTTTTCCTATCTTACACACACACAAACAGACAGCCTATTTTTCATTTTTTCCTCTCTTTCTATTAACTCTATTATAACTCTATTTCCTTCCTCTCTATCAAGAAGAACCATTCCCTCCACATTGCAATCCCAGCAGAGTTCCAGCTACCCCAGGAAAACACACATCGATGAGCACCTCTTAGCAGTGTAGCACCTGTCCTTCTTCCCTGCCTCCTCCTCCCGCCATTCTTCCAAAATCTAAACTAATTCAGCCTGCTATTTCCTGTGTCACCCTAGGCCACACTGGATTAACCTCCAGAAGAATGGAGAACTAGGCAGGTATTTTTGATAACAAATCTAAATGCTACGTCTTGGAATCAGACCTATATTTTGTCTGGACCGCTGAGAAGCTTGGAAATCCTTTGATAAACAGGTGCCTGCGAGTCAAGACTGAACAAAGTCTGCGTGTCTGCTGATGTCCCCGACGTGGGATTTACAGGCGATCAGTAAGAAATAAGAAGGAATGAGATGCGATGGAAATAATCGCCTCTGAATGGTTTACAGTCCAGGGAAAGCTCTCTGGGCTCTGCTGAAACTGAGAAATTGATACTCACAGCTGAGGCTGTAAATATGCTACTGTGTGTGCACAACTCTAGGAGACTCTAGGAAGCTGTATCTGTCACGCTATCGGGAGCTCGCATGCCATTTCCATGTGTGCTTCCCATCACTGAGATAAAGTAGGAAAGTCATCCAAGACTCTCTTCCATGATTCTGTGATTGCAGTATCACACCCCAGAATAGTAAAGATTGATTTATTCCCATGGCTTCCTACATTGTGTCATTCAAGCTTGGTACATAAATCATGGGAGGGGTAATAAACCTGGTGGAAAATGGTCTCATATTGTAGTTCTTACAGATACAGCACAGACACATTTCTCCTTGTGTTTCTTTATCGCCTTTTGTCACAGCGGTGTATGTATTATGGAGTGTGGCTCACTGAGTCATGGGAATGCATGCTGTTTCCAAACAGCATATGGTGGCGCCTCTGTAACAGAACTTGTAAGTGGTCTAGCTTGTGTTTTATAAGTGTGAGATGGAGTATTTGAAGCGTTAGTACTTCCAGGCGCACTTCAACAGTTGAGACATACACCGATCAGCCATAACATTGTGACCATCTGCCTAATATTGTGTAGGTCCCCCTTTTGCCGCCAAAACAGCCCTGACCCATCAAGGCATGAACTCACTAGACCTCTGAAGGTGTGCTGTGGTATCTTGCACCAAGACGTTAGCAGCAGATCCTTTAAGTCCCGGAAGTTGCGTGCTGGGTCCTCCATGAATCAGACTTGTTTGTCCAGCACGTCCCACAGTTGCTCGATTGGATTGAGATTTAGGGAATTTGGAGGTCAAGTCAACACCTTGAACTCGTTGTTGTGTTCCTCAAACCATTCCTGAGCCATTTTTGCAGCGTGGCAGAGCGCATTATCTTGCAGATAGAGGCCACTGCCATTATGAAATACCGTTTTTATGAAGGGGTGTACTTCGTCTGCAACAAAGGATAGGTAGGTGGTACATATCAATATAACTACATGAATGGCAGTTCCCAAGGTTTCCAAACAGAACTTTGCCCAAAGAATCACACTGCCTCCACCGGCTTGCATTCTTCCCATCCTGGTGTGCATCCTGTTGCCATGTCTGTTGGATCGGACCACACGGGCCAGCCTTCGCTCCTCATGTGTATCAATGAGCCTTGGCCGCTAATGACCCTGTTGTTGGTACACAGGTTTTCCTTCATTGGGCCACTTTTGGTAGGTACTGACCACTGCAGACCGGGAACACCCCACACCTGCAGTTCTGGAGATGCTGGTCTAGCATCACAATTTGTCCCTTGTCAAACTTGCTCACATCCTTACGCTGGGCCATTTTTCCTGTTTTCAACACATTAAATTTTAGGAAGAAATGTTCACTTGCTGTTTAATATATCCCACCCACTGACAGGTGCCATTGTAACAAGATAATCAATGTTCTTCACAGTGGTCATGTTATGGCTGATTAGTGTAGATCCTATTGCATGTCTGTGGCCAAATATAAAATACAGTGATTACTATATCTGTTGTGTGCTTGAAAACAGAAAACAAAATATTCAAGCCTCGTACTGTTTACACTGCTACAATCTCCCCCTCAAAAAAGTCCCCCATCTGCTCCACTGAAAAACTGCCGCAATCAAACTGGAATGAGAGGCAGCCTGAGTGTGCGGATTCAGCACAGAGTCCAGGTGGTGCATGTCCCCACGGCAAAGTGTTCATGTGTGTGTGTGTGTGTGTGTGTGTGTGTGTGTGTGTGTGTGTGTGTGTGTCTTTCTACAAACAATTGTCAGCATTAAGAGTGAGAACGAGAGTGGTCCTTGAAGGAAAGCAGAGACAAGAAAAGACAAACAAACCATCAGTCTCGCTGCCCAGCCTCACTGTCACACACTGCCTGCACTCTCAGAACAAACAAGACTACTTAAAACACCAGGCTTCATCTTCCCGGCTGAGCTCCACTGGCCTCACAGAGCTGCATTTTGTCATGCGTGAAAAGACGAATCTGGGCTCCTCACTACAACTTCTTAAAGTAGTTACTGTGTTGTTAAATCCTTTAGGTCAGGAGTGTAACAGTAAAATACAAAAGAAAAAAAGAGCTCACTCTGTCATCAAGTTAAATTGATGTAGACAAATTGAGGGCCAGCCAATAAAAGAACACTTCATTCCTTCTGATTTCATCAACATCAAATGTGTAGCAAAGCAGTTATGGCAAAGTTGGAAATTTTGACCTTTAAATACAGCACCTCTATTAGGCTGATCACTGTCATTTATAAGCGTAGCTGCATTTGGTAACATTTAATTTCAGTCAAACAGTCATGGTGTAGGACTTATGGGAATCTAATGAGGGTGAGCAGGTGAGCAATTTTACAAATAAGTGCTGAGTTGCAGGGGTCTTTGGTGTCCTGTAAGTGAAAATCAGATTATGGTTGGTGAGGTGGTGTGCCTTGACTGAAGGAAACAGGATCACTGTGTATAAATGCTACACTGGACTCCTTTCTCTGAATCTAACGCTTCCCATGAGAAATCTCTCTTTTCTCATAATTTCTCTGATCCTAAAACACATTTTGTTAAACCACGACCACAAGCATCACTTATTAAATCAGTCTAGTGATTATCACAATTAAACTTCTTACCCCCCCCTTGTAATGTATTGTGATTTTGGGACAAATACTGACATTATATGGTAGATAAATATGAATTTAAATGGTTGAATGTCTGCATGCAGCATAGTATAACAGACACATTCTGCACTTTGGTTTGTCAAAGTCAAGAAAGTAAAACAAATTTTGTTTTCCAGCTCCAAGTCAAACCTTAACAGAAAACGCACCCAACATTTAAATGCTGACTAATCTCCCTGCTGCATTTTTGTAAAAAGAAAAAAGACTGAGGTCATCCTGGTATCTTCAGCTGATCCACTGTGGCTTCTAGTGACAGGTTCATGACTTCTCCTCACTCCTAATACCAATCCCAAAACAAAAGAAGTTAGAACAAGTACTGCAAAAGCCCTTATCTTAGAGAAAAGTTTCTTGTTTCTGCTTCTTTTCAGCCCAGTGCCTCTCTTGTGAAGAGATTTGGTAATAACGATCACTTGTAAACGTAGTGTGTCCCTTTTTGTGATTACAGACAAGAGGGGGTCTTATGAGGCTCACAGGAGGGAGGAAGGTTTTGTTTACCAGCAAAATCTCTCCCTCCCACTTTCCCTTTTTCTCTCCCTCTGAGTGCACACTATTGGAGGCGTCTCAGCAGGGGAGACATCCTCCTTTCCAGGCTGAATGCACTTGCTACAGTAAACATCCTCTCTCTTGCTTCACCCTGGGATGAGCAGACAGACACAAATCACTGTGTCGATGCGACCGGGCGAGGCGAGAAAAGGGGAGTGAAGGACATGTTGTTGTTTTTTTAATGCAGCCAAGTATGATGAGAGGTATTACAGCAAAATAGAAGGAAGAGTGAACGTCTCTCTTTAAACACATGATGACACATTCACACATTGCGTTCAAGGGCTAATATTCAGTATTTCCTTCCAGCAGGTGGCCATTCCAGAGACAGATTTTTACACAGTTTTTAAACTCATTTTAAAGCAAAGGGCCTGAGTGAAACACACTTAGATTGAATCACACATTCTTTGACAGTTTGATCACCTGTAAAGTAAGAAAAAACACACTGCCAAGGTTTGGCCCCGAGTTATTAAATGATGACAGTGAGAAAGCCGACCTTGAGCCACAGTTTTCATTCATTTGTTTTGCCTTTTTGGTGTCAAAATCTAGGGGAATCAATCTCATCATGAGATGTACCCTGTAACCAGGAGACCAATTCAAAATAGGTCATTTTACTGAATATATATTCTGATTTCTACATCCCATGCCCAAATACACTTCAGGATTCATGTTTTTCCCATAACAAGCTTTTTCTTATTTTAAAATCCTACAGAGGCTGAAGTTAGTGAAGCTGCACGTGACAAAAGTTTAAAATATGCTCTTTAAATCTTACATGGTGCTCAGCATTAATGTTCCATAACACCATGACATCAAAACAACATCAAGCTCTTTTTCTGTATTAATCGCTACCTTTCCCTTACTCTTTGGGCTAGACCCTCTTTTACACGTGTTATTCATTTATTACTAACTAATGGCAGTGGATGAGGAAAGCTACATCCAAAGTCACTGTCATGAAATGTAACCTTTTCCATTATAAATGAAATCCCACTCATACTGTCTCCCCGTGCCTGTGTGGTTGTGTGTGTGTATTTTTTTTTCACATCTTGTACACCCACTCCCCTATAACTTCCCCCAGGCTGTTGGTGCAACAGAGCAGTTACTACTCAGTGAGCCTACTGGTTGACTGTCATCCAATAAGCCCAGAGGGAAGGCTGGGGGCCCTGCAGCCCTGGCTCACAATAACCATGAGTGACTGCAACTGCAAGAAGCCTTCTGTGTTAGCGCTTGTTGATTTAATATTCTTATATTTTGATAGATAATGTTACAACTGTAATGTTGTCTGTACGCCACTATCACATGTGTTTGACAGTTTTGGTAGATAAGACAGGAATGCTTGACTCCCCCGCACTCCACATGACAGTCGGGGAATGCAGGCCAATCACCTGAAGTGCTGGATTGTTGGGCAGGTGAGTCAAGTGTAGACGCTACAGCCTGCATGTGATCATTAACCACGCTGCACGCACGCACAAAACTAGCCCTATAGTTCAACAAACAATAATAAAAAGTGAAAACCGTGTTCGCCTCCTCCCCTGAAACACTAGAACACGAACATGCCTTTATTCACTGAAATAGGACACACAGGCTGACCGTTGAACCACATTCAATCAAGTGCTCACCTGACGTGTTCATTCAAATATTTGTTTTGCCCATATAGACTGTGAAAGTTGGTAAAACTGCTTCCAAATCCCACTAAATCCTCTTGACATAATGCCTGTTGTGCTGGTAGGCGTCCTGCTACTGAGCAGAGGCACAGGATGCACGTGTCACACAAAGGTTATTACGACGGTAAGCAAACTCTTTGGTTAGTAAGTGGGGAGATTCCACGGGAAGAATGTGTATGAATATTCTCGCTTGAAGATAATGACATCTCTTCAGCCATTGGAGCAGCTCACACGGGCCCTCAGGCACAAATTTCCTGTTGAGCCGCTATTGATTGACTTCTCGAAGCCCCCACTGAACACACAGCAGACAACTCAAGGCAGCATTTGAAACCCACCAGTATGGAATGCTACCTAGCTGCAGGTTTGCTGTGTGTCAGGGCCTTAAGGCATTTTAAATCATAAAATGTCTTAAGGCCCTATGATTTTGGCTTTAGTAGAGTAGAGATTAGTATCAAATAATCACAATCCAACTGACACACACACTTAACTTCCGGGGCCCCTGGGGGTCTGGGGCCCATGCATGCTTTGTTCAGGTGGGAATATAACCTTACTATAAACCACCTTTCTGGATACATTGTAAAACATACATTCCACCATTTATACGTTATATTTAGCAAAACATGCAACTGGTATTTGTGTAACTATAATAATGGTTAAGATGCCAACAAAATGAATCTTGGGAATTTGTTTGAAAGATAAAATAAACATATCTTTCTATAAAGTAATTTCTGATCAACTCCTCAGTGGCAAGGCAAGACATACAACTAAACACCAAACAACACAACAAACCGGCGACACCAGCAGCAGCCTGATGGATGAACACCCAGTTTCCCCTCTCTGTCCTCACCTTGAACTCCACAGACAGCTGCGGCGTGTACTCCAGCGTCCACAGCGCTCGAACCAGCGACGCCAGCTGCTCGGTCACTTCTCCCCTACCGGCGTGCCGCTCCTCGCCCCTCACCTCCCCGTTCACCCTGCGGTGGCATATATCCGACTTGTACTGCTCCAGCCCGAGGTACTCGGCCAGCAGGTCCGTGTTGCTGAGGCACTGAACCACGGCGTTCATGAAACAGGTGTTGCCGTGGTTCTTCAGCCCCAGCACCCCGGGGGTCTTGTCGCCGAAGCACCACGACAGCCTGTCTTTCACCGAGCCGTGAGAGGAGGACACCGTGGAGCTCTTCTTCACGGTCGCCTCCCTGGAGACCTGCGAACAGTCGTCTTTGAAACCCCCAGAAGCGCTTCGCCCGAAGCCGCCGTCGTCGTCCTCCGCGTCCGGCGGTTCCGCGTCGCCAAAGTGCGCCAAAGTGCCCAAAGTTTTAAGGATCCTTCCCATGAAATTACCAAAAGATCGTAGCGATTTCCTCCTGGTAAACCTCCCGGTTTTGTATTTCTTCTCCTTTCGCTTCGTCGATTTGGGTTTCCTTACCTTGTTTTCCTTGCGAGTGTCCATGGCTCTATTACTTAATAGGACCGAGAGAAAATGAAACAGGCTGTGGAGTCGCACCTGTCTGCCAGGCAGTCTACCCCTCCTCCTCCTCCTCCTCCTCCTCCCTGCTCTCCTCAACCCTTAGCGCCAATAAGGCACATGATTACTGATATTATTTCCTTGACATTCTGAGAATTCACAGTAAGCGACGGTCACCAGTCTGTGCGTTTTAAAGGGTGACGCTCTCTCCAGGAACTACAGAGATGAGCTGCTTTCCTCCCTCCACATCGCAGGTTCAATTACACTTCCTCATCGATGGCTCTCAGCTCTGGCGGTCTTTGACTCCCTCACCCCTGATATCCCCCCCCTCCTCTCCTCTCCTCTCCTCTCCCGTCCGTGGGGCCACAGTGAACAACTTTCTTTTTGGATCCTGTCTAACGCCGGCCCCTCAGACATGAATGTAATGAACCTGGATTAGGTTACTTGTCGGCTGGTAGGCTGATACAATGAACAGGAAAATCCCTTTCGCACACTCTTAAACTGACTGGACTGGACTGGCAAAGACCATCAAACTTAACAAGTCTTGTTTATTACGCAGCGAACAAGGAAGTGGTTGTCTTTAACAGGTGTCAAGCACTGTAGCCTTCAACTGCCCCCTGTAGGACCGATTACATACAGCATCACCTGATTTAGAATCCTGACAAGGTGTCAAAGAAAACATCACTGGCATTTGTTGGCTGATCCAGGATAGTGCCGCTGTACATAGCATGTGTTTAATTCTGCAGAAAACTGTCCACGAGTGTTTATAAAGGTCCCCTGCTTTCTCAGCTTAGACGGGTACTGAGATGTACCTGTCACATCACCTGCACAGAGGGTCCACTTTTGCTTCATCCTGCAAATAGCCTACCTTGTCTATAACACACCAGCATTTACACACACGTGCAGTATACTATAAATAGCGCGGCTTTCTGTCTTTACACACATTAATGCAGCTGGAAGCTCCACAAAAGAAGTAAAATGGATGTTAGAGAACCATCCGGCCAGACGCGCAATGTGCAGTTCTGGTTTTTAATGGGGAACCAGCATCTTTTTGTGCTATATTCAGATTCTAATCATCAAGGAGCTCAATTTCACAGCTCACCAGTATTAAAGATTGAATTTAGTGGGCCAGATGTGCTGATTTATTGAAATAGATAGTCACATCTAGTGTTTCCATAATTTCCCAGATGCTCTTACTCCACCATTATGAAACATGCACACATGGAACACCATGGTAACAAACAAACTATGACTTTTTGTGTTTCTTTTTTATGAAAATGACCCACAATTTGTCCTCTATTCATAAGCAGTGTGGAGAAAGGCAAAGATAACCCTTTTTTACTGATCATGGGATGTTTTCGCTGACTTGGTTTATACTGCAGGTTTGCCTTTTTTACTTTTTTGGGGAAGCAGGGGTGAGTCATTAATTATTTAGATTAGCCATTTTGAACAATAGTGAGGAGAATGGGTTCAGATCAGAGACAGTCAGAGAGGCTTTCTGCTGTACATTTCCTCCCTCTTTAACCAGAATCCTTCAGGGACTCGCTGTTGATAGATTAGCTGACAGCAGCCGTGTGCTTAAGAAGAATCAGGTCCTCCTCCTCCTCCTCCTCTCTACAGCGGCAGACAGAGGAATCATATCTCAGTAAATTTAATGTACTGTATAATATAGCCCTTTTTTAACATATTCTGGTTTCATCAGCATTGAGAAAGTATGCCATTAATTCTGTTGTTCTAAAAAAGTCTAAAGACGCATAATGCAGACACTTTGATGTGAAGACTAAGTTCCTGTGCCTTGAAGTGTAATTTTAAATACAAGTAAAGTGTTGCTCCGTAAATTCCCACCTATATTCAGCTCCTGTGGGGAATTACCACTTAAGAGACTATGCTGCTCCAGAAGCGTAATCTTTTCACTTCTGTATATATCGTCCCTTCTCTTCTGAAATAGGAAACAATCTCGTATAGCCATTGATGCTTAATCAAATCACATTTATTTCCTTTAGTCAGAGTGTAAATCCATTCTGCAATGTTAATGTTTCATTCTCACAGGAACATTTGCTAAGAGGAAACATTAAGGGAGAATGTTGGATACATTTGAGCATGAGTGTGGGGTTACTGGATTCAAAGTGTCTGTTGCTTCTACTGTGGTGTCCAGGACTCCACGTCACATTAAGAGGAAATGGGGTGAGGGAACCTCCATCGGAGAATGGCACCGTCTGCGCTGGTGCTGACTAGGGTGCTGTTGTTGGAGCAGATCTTGATGCTGGAGATACTGCCGCCGTGAGCTATTCCTATGTGGGTTACTGTACCTTCCATGTAGTCCCACACCTTCACCAGCTTGTCATCCCCGCCTGTCACAAAAAGGTGGAGAATATGTCAATGACCTGAGAGAGGTTTGAGTAAACAGCCAGTAAAGGAGATGACAACACATTCAACAATATTCAAGAAGAAAAAATAGAAAAGAAAAAACGAACTAAAGGGCACTAACTGAAGCTGTATTCACAAAATAAATAGTCACGCTTTAATCAGTAATAAACCAGGTCTAGTGTAATATTATGACTAACTATATATTGAGAGCTAATGTACCCAAGAAATGTTTTAGATTGAGACTAATTTATTTTTCGGTTGAATTATATTGACGGTAAAAATGACTAAAAAGGAGCACAACAGCAGATTAACAAGCAGCAGATGAGTAATGGGTCATACCAGTCACAAAGTGTTTGCCATCCTGTGTTATGTGCATGCCATTGATGGCCCCAGACTGCGAGCCCTCCAGTTCTCTGATGGTAGAACCGTCATACACGTCCCAGTACGAAACCTGAGAAGGAAGTTGACGCACAGAAAACCTGAAATGTAGTTGCAGGAGTCATACGTAACACGGTATTTGTTCTTCTCGAGGGAGGGTAATGCAAACACATGTACACAAGTGTGCATGTACTGCACACAGAGTATGCTTCATAAAGACGCATAACCTTTAGGTCTGTTTTCTGTAGTTTAGAATTATAGTATTAATTGTCATTTAGAGTTGATGCAGTTATTGGACAGACTATTGGCTTACTATGCAAGTGACAGCATCTCTATGTTGTTGTGCTAATGTTTTATTACATCATCATATGTGGTATTATTATTATTATTATTATAATGATTATATTTTTGATAAGATGCAATATGTGACCTTAAACTACCTTTACCGCTTTATTATTCTTACTCTGTGTGGAAATGAATAAGTCTATGGTAAGATTCCATCAATCTCTCTCATATACAAACCTACTGAAACCTGTTTGCTGATCTAAATGAGATGTAATCATCCCTGGAGCTTTACAGCTGTCAAAGTATCAAGTCTCACAAAAGGCAATTGTTAGCCCAAGTTATTTATAGCGCCGGCAGCAGAAACATCACAGTACCGCACACCAACAAAAGTCCTTTCTTGTTATTTATATGACCAACCTGATTACTTCATAAAAGTTATGTACTGTAAATGAAGGGCCAGATGGAGTTTATAATTAAAATCAATCTTCTGAGTCATCCTGTATGAATGAGTTTCTAAAAGAAGATTAAGTAGCACACCATAGCACTGATCTCAGTCCCTGTGTGTGTTTACAAATCCAGAAGTTAGTAAAACACAGGCTAAACAGATTGCACTTCCAAGTCAAGCAAGTTAAACACCAAATTTAGAGATCTACTGAAAACAGCTCCATATATCCCAACTGTAATACTGCTAATAAACCATATGTAAAAGGTTAGTACTGGAACAAACTCAATGCTATCATACGCAGCATTTAATAGGTCAGTTATTTGTAAAAAGGAAAAGTTCATGTTACAAGGAGCTGCTCAAATCAAGTCCAACATTTATAAGAATAGCCACTGAGACAGGATTTCATTTTTCTGCACAAGATCCTGCCTATAATGCATTACAGGAGGGGAAATGTAATCTCACACAGACATATCAAAAGCTGTTGGTTATTATGAAATGAAAGATGAACAAAAGGCTCAGTTTAAAAAAAACACAACCTTATTTATAGTTTTAGAAGTGCTGATTGTGATTCTCAAAGCAATAAGCTTCCATTTCAAGCCACAGGAACATTTCTGTGGGGAACGTTTGAAACTACAGTCTGTCTCTGCCACAGATTGGCTTATTCGGATGGAATAGCATGCTAAAATTAATATTTCCACAATTTAGGAAATGAAGGGAATTTGGTTCATTACAAACACCAAATACAAAATTTCCTTATTGAACTCAGTATTGAATCAGAACGCGAGGCTTACAGCTGCACAAAATATGCAGATGCATTCAGTTGAGGTGTGTGTTTAATGTCTAATGTGTTTACCAACATGAAACCACCACCTTTTCAACAAACAGCAGTACCTCTAAAAATACAACTAATGAGAGCGCAAAATAGTAATGCACAGTACAGTACAGCATATGTTCCAGAATGACCAACTTTACTATAACGCTCCTCCCTCTTCTCCCCCATGTCATCTTCCGTCTCTGCCTCCCCGTCATCAGCTTCATTAGAGACTCCCACCTGTGTGAGTTGTCTTGGCCCATCTGTGTTCCCCCACCTCAGCCTGGGAAACTGGCCTACCGCCACAACGCGGGCCACCAGGAAATTAATTAGATGCGGCGAGCAAGCGCGAGTCTGAAGCGCGGGGCCTACTGTTGCCACTGCTCAGTCCATAGCCAGAGTACGGTCGCCTCGGCTGCCCTGTTGTATAAAATGTGCCTCGTCTTGCCTTTGGAGAAGTTATCAATTTTGTCAAATTGAGTCTTTCAAGGACATTGTCGATTTGACGCAAAGACAAATGATCATGTGATTAAGTGGCCCCTGCTTCATAGTGACAAGAGAGAGAGAGAAAAGACCTTGGACCATCTAACTGAACACTCCCAGGTTTGATTACAGCCAGGAACCTTTGTCACATGTCATCTGCCCCTCTCTCTCCCTGTGTTTACTGTCTCTCTCCACTGAGATACTACCAGCAGGAAAAACTTCCATAAAACATCTCAACATATTCATCATTTGAATATGTTGCTTATTTTGTGCTTGAATGCTATTTTACATTTAAATGACGATGTTAGCCATCAAGGCTACATTCTCCTTTTAGCAAAACAAACAAAAAAAACATAACAACATTAAATGGAAGTATTACAGTAAACCTGCTTTCATTTCATCATTCCTACCCTCCGAAAATGCATACCTTAACAAATGGGGAGAAAGTCAGCACCAAATTGTCTAAATTCATCATCATCATCATTCGCCTCCTTCAAAAGTATTCTCATTAATACAACCTCTCATTGACCCTCCACTCCCCTCATCTATTTTGTCTCTTGGCCAGGCTCTTTCTCCTTCTTCTCTCAGCTATATTGGTTGACTCGGTTTACTCACAGAGGCATGCTGGGATGTGATGAAGGGTTGGAGTAAGGAGAGGAGAGAGAGCAGAGCGTCCGTGTTTGTTCTCCCAGACAGAGCGCCTGTGTCCTGGGACGAGCAGATGGTGGATCTGGCTGGCACTTGGGTGGCACAGGCACATCCGCAGGAAGGCACGAACACCACAGCACTCCCCTCTATCTTCCTCCTCTCTCGCCTTCCCTCAGTCCCTCCTTCTCACTCTCTCCCTCTCAGCACATCCGCAGCGCTGTGTTAATCAGCACAACTTGTCCTCAACTCTCAGCGTGCACGGGAAGACAACAACGTGTGTTCTAGTGTGTGGCCGGGATCAAGGGGTGTGGATAAAGTGCACAATCAAGGAAACAAGCGTTTCATTCTGCCACTGTGAACTTCTGACCTTATGAAAATAAGTGGTGCTGAGTTAATCAGAATGACTCGAAAAATAACAGACTTAGAGTGTTTTTGCCAGGGTGACAGTAGCAGCCAACACAATGGCTTAATTATGTTGAGCTGAGAAACAAATTACAAGCTTTTCAAATCAATCAATGGACGTGCAAGTGTGTCTGATTGTTCAAGTCTTCACTGTGCTCCTCTAGGCTGATCTTTACCAGAGCTGCAGGCTTTTCTCTCATGCACACTGAGTGGAGATTATAATAACAATAACAGCATAATGAGACATCTAGATTATGACTGTTGAGTGGCAGTCTCTTTGCTCCCTGAGGGATTTTCAATTATTACAATCATTACATTTTTTTCCCCGTGTGAGGCATGACTGCTGAGTTGATCCAGTGAACTCTTACATGCCAGTGCATAAAACCAACTAAACCAAATCTTAAGGGTAAAGATATATGGGCAGATTTCTGAGACCAGAGTAATGGAATATACTGGCCATGATATAAATTAAGTACATTATAAAATTAAAAAATAAAATCTCTACTGGAGTTAAAATGCACTCTGCTGTACTGAGCGAAAGGTCTTAAAACACACCTTTCTGTCAGTGCCACTGGTGATGATCTGGTACTCCTCTGGGTGGTAGCACACAGTCCGGAACAGCGTGTTGCCGATCACCATTTGAAGACTCATGAACCGCCTACAGCAAGAAAATGCAGAAGAGGCAGAAGATGAAAAAAAAAGAAAAAGACAGAGGACAGAGAACAGTGATGCTGGTGTAGCAGTGGTCTAGAACAATCATGTGGCAAACAAAATAAACACAAGCCAGTCTGTGTAGTTACATACACACCCGCACAACTTCCTTTGTGGATACAGACTACTGGTCGGACAGTAATCCATTTGACCAATCTAGATTCATTAACACTAATATTATTTTCAACATCAGCTTATTAGAATAATGCAACAAAAAAAGACAAGGAAACCCATACTACTCGATGAGTACAGCCTGGAAATCTTTAATTCGCAGACTTGTTCACTGAAGAGGATAGACAGTGAAAAAAACCTTTAGAGTTTTTAAAGGTTTTTATTCTCCTTACAGAAGAAGCCCACGGATTAAAGGATTTCAAGCTTTCTTCATAAAGAACGCACTGTATTTCTTTTTAGTCCTTCCTACCAGCCAGACACAGATGAACAGCTTCAGCATTTCTCTCTCACTAAAATCACTCTATTTTCCACTATCATTTTCTCTCTGGTGGCTATGTATATCATCAGCAAATGTGTACAGTATTCTTTACTGGATAATGTCATTAACTGATCCAGGCTATTTATGTATGGCATTTCATACTACTACTACTACTATAAAACTACTACTATACTTGTGCACAGTCACAGTGTTTGCATATGCAGATGGGCTACTCACACTATGTCCCAGATGATGCAGGCACCGTCAGAGCTGGCAGTGACACACTCTTTGTCGTCACTCTTGATTTTGATACAAGTGACAGTGGCTTTGTGCTCTTTCATGGTCTCCAGCAGCCGATGGCCACGTGGCTGCAGCTCCCAAACACGCACCTACGATAGGTGAACATTAAATCATTACAACCTCACAGGAAATCCCTTTTACATCAGACATGACACTGATTTAAAATACTCTCGTCGTTGTTTCATTGATTTGCAATGCAGTGGCAGAGCTATGGATACAAAGATCAACACTTATTGATCAATAGTATGCCTTTTTTACTTTCTAAATCTGTCAAACTGCAATCATACTGAAAGCCACAGCACTCAAACACATAAAGTGTTAAATATGTATTTGCAGGGGGATACAGTGTGGATCTGTACCTTGGATGCATAATAGATTTACCATTTGCATTAAGCATCTTCACTTAAATTCTCCTCAAGTATTCACAGCATTTTCATCCTTAAATCAGATTGAAGAGGAATTCCACAATAAATAACAGAAACGCACAAACTGCTCCTTTAGAGAAATCTGGACATTGCTGTGACAGGAACATATCTGTAACTCTCACAAAATGATCAAGCAGGACATTTTTCTTCCTCTGATCAGTTTCAGTAGGCTGGGTATCAAGGTTAGCTTTCTTACAAAACCAACTGCTGTTCATTCACTACACATGGTGGCTGCTAGTAGACAATTGATGACATCAAACTAGTGGGTACTGTAATTCTGAAATGTAACATTATCACGGTGCTTGTGGTGAATTTCAGTGTGTTGCTTTGTGTTTTCATTTGATGAGAATTTGATGCACATTATACAATTATTTTGAACAAATAAACATTTCGGGTCTTATGAAGTGTTGTGTGTACTGGCCTGTCCCTCTCCCCCTCCACTAACGATCCTCTTGCAGTCCCTGGTGCCAGCGATGGCCGTCACACCCATTCTGTGTGCGTTGTCAATGACGAGCATGAGCCGCCCACTTTCCGGCGCAAACACGCGAATCTTGCCATCATTCCATGCTAGAAGGAGAAATCAAATTTCATTTATCAAGAATATTAATTTTGATTCAGCATGTGAAATAGGTTAATTTCAGTGAAAGCTTTGCAGGGGTCTGCACTACAGAAACTGAGGAACAAATACAATTACGAGTGAGCTACAGCTCATATTAATAAACAGAATATTCTTTGTAGCAGTAAGCTTCAATGTCTTATTTGCAGATCTCTCTCCCCGATTCCCACCACTGATGATGCTGTGTCCGTCAACCATGAAGTCCAGGGAATTGCAGGTCATGTTGGGTACAGTGATGCGCAGCAGCTCTTTGGGCTTGTCTATGTGCCACAACCTGATGTCCTCCTCAGAGCAGGTTGCAAATAATTCAGATGTTCCACTAGTAGAAAAGAAAAAGAGACATATGTGGAATTATATTTAAGTGTAATGTGGGTATAACCATCTGCTAATTGAGTTAAAGGCCTATCGACCTTACGTTTAGCCAAGTATCCATATAATTAATGACACGATGAAGTTGGATTTAATACATTACCCAGGTGTTTGTACAATATACCTAAAACCAATACAGTTTTTCTAAGCTTATAATGTTCCGACATGGATGAGGCAAGCATATGTCACCCTCTAGCGAGCAGAATGGGGTACTGAAGTTATGCATTATCAGAGATAAATGGGGTTTAGGAACCATTGTTTGCAATGTCCATGTCATTTTGTTTTATTGTAATAAAGATGACACAGAGGATACATTTCTTATTGTATTTGTAACACTTTTGGTACAAAATGGAAATGTGTGATTGTGCAGAAAAGTCCTATACAGTTCTGAACAGGCAGCTGGCCCAACACTGTTAGATGCTTGTTTGTCTTGGTGATTATTGGAAATTGTATAGGCATTGTGCAAGAGGCTCTTATTATCTCAGGCTCTTATATTCTCAAATACCAAATGTAATCATAAACATAACTGATTGTAAACAGTGCATCATAATTACTTCTGTCAAGCTCCAAGGCAAAGTGATTCTTTTACAGCATGATGGAGTTTCATTTCTCTTCATTTCAGTCAATTTAGGATGTATATTTCTTCAAAATGTATTCAAAAGCTGAAGAAAAAGGGCCATTTGCCATTTTATTCTCTCTGGTGGGTCACACATCCAAACCATAAAAACATTAACAGATGGTAAATGTTTCATCATTAGTGACCGATGCCTTTGACTCTTTCTCCCTGAACTGTCTGTCTGTCACTTACAAAGATATGGCTACGTCCTTCACAGCACTGTTGTGGCTGGTGGAAATGAGTTCAGCTTTGAAGTCCTCATAACTGAAGCGGTACATTTGAGCCGCCTCTGTCCCAACATAGAACTGCTGGCCCTCTCCTCTTATAGCGATGGAGGTCACCCCCTTTTCTAGCTGGACTTCCCTAATGTGGGAGAAGAGGAAAAGGGGATTTGATAATGACCACTGTAATATACACACAATTAAAGTATTTATATTGGTACCATAGAAATGTATTCTTATGTACAATATATTTAGAGAAAGAAAAGCTGTGAACCTTTCACACCATGTAGTATTACTAAATGTAAGTATTTATAATGGGTGTGCTTCAAATGATACAGTTGCAGGACTCACTTAAGAGTTTTGAAGTTAGTCCTGGAACACAGAGTGAAGGTGCCAGATCCAGAGCCTACAAGCAGGTGCCCAGACTTAAATATCCTTATCACATTGACACCCTGCAGAGAAAAGGCATGAGTTTGAAGTTTGAAGATATAATCCCAAAAAGGTTATTATGTATTCAGGAGCATATCACTTTTCACATTCCTAGTTCTTTGATTGAGCCCTTGAGCCCTTACATATATCTCCAAGGGAGCATCCCATCAGGAATACATTTCTATCAGCTCTGCTCTTGCTATTTTCTTGATCTTATGAATTGTACCTTTTATTATTTTTGTTATTATTATTTAAATTAATAATAATAATAAAAATTATTAAGATTATTATTATTATTATTATATTCTTTTAATATCATTATCACATTATCACTTAGTCAGACACCAAAGTAAATTGAATTCAGTGAGCAACAGCTGAAATTGCCTTCACAGAGCCAGGTTACGAATGTTGCGATGACCTACCAGGCTGTACTTTACTTTAGCTGGACCACAGTCACTCAGAAGTCCTGTCTTCAGATTGATTTTCATTATGTCTCCACTGGTGGTGCCACAGAAAATGAATTGATCATCCTCTGGGATCTGTGTAATAATATTAAGTCAATGAAGTCAACATGACCAAAAGTATCTACTATCACGTGCAAGCACACAATGGCTAGTTTTGTTGCTAGATGACAAGTTGTATATCTGCCTAAATGCATCTACTGCAACAGTACCACCAAACTGACTTTTGGAGATTGATATTTAGCAAAACTCAGATGGACCTGAAAAAGCAAACTAGTTTAATAAGCTAGGTCAACAAACTGATGTAAATGAAAGACTCTCATAGCCTCTTCGTACCTCTATGCATTTCACAATCCTCTTCAGCTTGCCTGTCTGACACTCTGTGGGCCTGATCTTCCTGTTGGGGAGGTCCAGCTCCCAGACTCGCAGTGTTCCGCTGCCCAAAAAAGACCAATATTAAAACATTCTAGAGGAATGATAACAAGGGCACATTAACTAGAGATGATTGTGATTTGACACATATTGAATGTAGGTATGCTAGAAAAAGAAAAGCAATAACGGGATGCCTTGCAATTTTGTAAGCAGGTGAATTAAGATTTTATTCGTTAATAAACCCCAAACACTGTGTTCATGAGTTGCACTAGACTGACACTTGGTTTACTGAATGCCAGAAGACACTTTTCACTCACCTCCCAGCAGAAACAAAGATATTATCGTTTGTGTTTGAGTACTGCACAGTGAGGCAGTGGCCGGCACTGTGAGCTGAAGCTGGACTCCCACAGATGGCCTGCTTGGTCTCAATATTCCATACCACTATGCTGAAAACAAGAAAGCACTGTTAAATGTGAGCAAGAATGAAATAGAGGACTGCACCCCCCAAACTTGATGTTTACCTGCCATCATCCTGACCCCCAAGTGACACCAGGTACTTGTTGTTGGGAGAGAATGCCAGTGCCTCTATCTTTGCCTTGTGGAGCAGCAGCTGGGCATAGATTGTTCGCTGTGCATAGTCCCAGATGATTATTGTAGCCTAGGAAAATATTTATATATTTTATTCAAAATGTTACAAGTGATAAATAAATGATACATTTGTTTTGCCATTTCTTACTCGAAATTGATTTAAGCGTACATGTGCCAAAACAATGGCTACTTCCTTATGCACCACAAAATACCAAAAGGGGAAACAAATCAACAGGTAATTGATATGAATTTAGTTGAGTTAGCCATATGAGAAACTTTACACAAGAAAAATGTATCTTAAAAATGGCTACCTTGAAGCCCATAAAGTTGACTTGTCCAGAGGCAATATATAATCCACTTCTGGACACTGAAATACAGGATACATTGTTCGTGTGTCCATGCAGGAACTCCTGCTTGCCGTCTTTGATTCTCTTCAGAATGACGGTGCATCCCAGAGGATAGATCAGGTGCTTTCTGTCTGGATGGACTCTCAGGCCAGAAATCACATGTCCTGATGAAACAAAGTGCAAAATAACATAAGATCTAACAGGTTTAAAGATAGCAAAGGCAAAAAATAAACTGTTAGGGATCATGATGGATGGTCTCTTGTTTTAAAATGTGGATGAGCAGCAAGTAGCTCATCCAACCAAGTACACTGTAGGGTCTTTAAAAGCTTAACCCTGTAAAGCCTGACACATCAAATGGCCAAATAATTCTATTTTTTTAGGCTGAAGTGCTTAATACACATTTTAACAAAATACAAAAAGTATATTTATGTAATAATTGACATATGATTTTTTTGTATCATATTTTATGTCATCACAACGTTTCTTATTTGGTTGTCTTTCTTTTAAAAGAGGAACATTTTTTACAATCTTTTTATATTCCCTTGTGGTGAGTAGTGTTGGGCCCTTTATTGCGCTCCTCTGGTCGAAACTTTATCTCTTCCTCATCACTATCTGAGATTCTGTGGATCAGTAAGCATTGCATTAGGAGTCCATTCTTCATCATCACCATCCTCATTGTATTAATCCACCAGAAGGCACAAGACATGTGTCAGCCTATATACACCAGGTTATTCAGGAAAGTTGATTGATCATGTTGATAATGTAGAGGTCTCAGAAACTCATGTAGCTAATACAGTTGGCGTTATAGGGAGAGTTAGCAATGCTCTCTCAACCTTATCCTGCTGCGTCCTTATGCTACTTTAAAAACGCAGCTTTGACATTTAAAATATCACGAAACCTAAAATACACCTACTAGAATTCAAACACAGTAATTGAAAAGAAAATTGTCGTGTTAGCAAGTTGTATTCCTTGAAGTTTGCTACGTTGTCACAAATTTGCTAACCTATGTTAGCTACATCCGTAAAAGTTTGCAGGAAAACTTACCGTTGAACCCAATAACAGCCTCCAATTCAAGTTGAGGCACGCCCTGTGTTTCAAGAGCCATGGCGACAAAACAAATGTTATCTCTTTCTCTGGTAAAGTGTTAATATAGGCCTACTTTCATTAATAAATTCAAAATTTGCTAGAAAAACTAACACTAACGCTATTTTCTCAAGCAGACCTGATACAGCTCTCCAACTAACACCAAACAAACGTTACCTAGCAACAGCTGGGATTCTATTGGCTACTGCGGCCGCTGTCATTGGTTGAGAACGTCCTTGCTGCCTTCACGTGCTGTCGGAATTTTTTTATTATCTTAATAGGGGCGCAAAAAATAAATAGGTATACCATTTTTTTAAACTATTTTTAAAAAAGCTAATTGTGTGACGTTAGGGGACAAATATAGATGGAAAATAGAAATACTTTTCATTAAAAAATGATGACTTCATGCCTAAGAAGCCACATTTTTACTGTCTTTGCTATTAGTAGAGATATACTGTCTCTACTCTTGTTACCTGACATTACACTAGAAACCTGAAAAGACAAAGTGAAAACCTTACCAGAAATTAACATTTTTGCAAGTAGGCAACTTGCAGCGGAATTGTTTTTGTACACAATAAAAAAAGCTTTAATTGCATTAACTATTATATAAAGACAGTTTATTGGTGGCTGTATTTTCTATAAAATAATTTGTGTAGCCCAAGGTTCAATTCACATCTTTATCGGCACAATAAAAAGTTTATTTGAGCACAATACTTGAATTTGTAGGGGTTTATCGTGTTGTCACTGTGCAGTAAACTACAGCACTATGTAATGTATCCATTTATTGAAAGTAAGCTACCATGTATGTAGATAGTATAACAAAGAAAAATCTACAGATAACTATGCAATATATAATACATATCAATATAAAACTGAAATAAAAAAATATATTATACTTACATTCATATTAATTTTACAACGCTCTTAACAGAGAAAACTGGTGCTGCACCCATTTAATTCACTGTTCAACATTTAACCGTTCACATCTGATATCACAGCAGGTGGTTCTATTAATAGTGAGAGGTAAAACACCCAAGAAGAAAAGTGTATCAACACTTTTGTGCTCTTAGTCAGCATAGCATTAACCATTCTGTGAAGATTACATTTTCAAAACTTGATGTAGGAGAACAAGGTTATGATGGTCAACAGGCTTACAAAAATCTAAAAAGAAATGTCCTTTTATCAACTGCAGTTAGCAAACCACTGGGATAATGGTATAGACTGAACCATGCACAGATAATGTGCTGTCTGTGTGCCTCCTATGCTACTGTTAGAGTGAGGTAGAAGATTACATCAGATTAAGTTAATCACCATTGGAAAACAAACATTTACTCAGATTTAGTCAAGACTACAGTCTGGCATCTCCATTAATCATACAGTGGCAGAGTCTTGGTCAGTATCTAGTAGCAAGTTCGATTGCATGTCCAGAGGTTCAGGCCTTCTGGCAGGGCAACTCTACATTGGTTGTGACAGAATTTTTGGTTAATAACAAATACGAATTCATTCCATGATATGAGATATCCTTCCACACTATCTAAAGGCAACTCAAAATCTGTCATAAAGGAAGAGCTTCCCCACATGGAGCAGTGTTCTTAAATAGCCATTATAGCCAATTAACAGAATATAACATAACTTTTATTTTAACCAATTAAGCCAATAACATTTAGCCAATTAAGTTAAATAAACTCTTATTCCAGAAAGTATACCTTTTGGCTTTGATTATTAAAGTTATTGGGAGGAAAAAAAGCTAATCTGGAGCCCCGTACAAAGTTTTTATGATATGTTGTTGACAAATACCAAAGCAAGCAGCAAGGTGAATTATCACAAAGCTTCAAAGTACTATAAACGAGTACATTTTAGCTTGTTTAAAGATGAAATGTCCGTTCTATAAGGATTGCTCTTCCATTTTCAACTGCTAGGATTCTCAGAGGGTCCGTCAAAACTTGAAATGTCTTTGGATGTGTCCATAGACATCTGTCTGTGTGTGTGTGTCCTCCGGTGTCTGCTAAGAGAATGGCTCCATGAAAACCTGCGACCACAGGTGAGGCACAGATAGGGTCTTTCTCCTGTGTGTGTCCGCTGATGTTTTGTCAGTGACTTGTATCGTGTGAAGGTTGCCCCACATTCATTGCAAATATATGTCTCAGACTTAATATGAACATTTTGTTCGTGTTCTTTCATGTTGCCCAGTTGTGAAAAGCCTTTACCACACACGGGGCAAAGATGTGGTTTCTCTCCCGAGTGGATCAAACCATGAATATTCAAATCCTGACGAGAATAAAATCCCTTTCCGCAGATGATGCATTTGTATGGTCTTTCCCCTGTGTGGCTCCTCATGTGTCTTTTAAGTCCCTCTGAGCGGGAGAAGCAGCTCTCACACAGGGTACATCTGAAAGGTTTCTCTCCTGTGTGGGAGCGGAAGTGGCGACGGAGCTCTGAGGCCTTGAAGAAACACATCCCACAGTCGGCGCAGCAGTGAGGTTTTTCTGGCTGCTCCTCGTGCGTCTTTTCATGTGCTCTGCAGTGACCCGACTCAGAGAATCCTTTTCCGCAGACCGAGCAGGTGAAAGGCTTCTCCCCGGTATGAATTCGCTTGTGACGGACAAGTTTGTTAAGTTTACTGAACGTCTTCATGCAGTATGAACACTGGTGAGGCACCTTTGGTTTCTTTGAGTGTGTGTGCTTGTGTCTCTCTAACTTTGAGGGCCTGTTGAACACTTTACCACAGTCGGGACAGGGGTGCTTATTAGTCCTGCTGTGGCAATTCTGGTGTCGGATCAGCTTCTCTTGTTGCGTGAAACTCTTCTCACAATGCTGACACTGATGAAGAGTCTTAGGCTTCCTCGTGTGTACAGGTTTGTGCCTCTCCAGTTTCGATGGTCTGTCAAATACCTTGCCACAGACGGAGCAAGGGTAACACTTGTCTGATATGTTGCTCTCTGGCTGTTTGGAGATCTCAGGCTCAGTGGCAATGGAGGCATCATTGGAATCTGATTCTGAGATAACCTTCACGACGACTTCTCCTGGACCTGAGGAACAATCACACATCAAAGAATATCCTCTGAATACTGTTGTGAACAAACTGGCTGAAAGAAATCTCAGCAGAATACAATGATTACCTTTTATCAGTGACTAAGATATTACATAATGATTCAAATAAACCGAACAAACAGAGGAAAGACATTTGGGATGTCTTTGATGGATTTTAGAATTGAATAATTCAACAAATGAGTCCAGTGTGACAAACACCTGTAATCCATGTTCCAGGTTGCAGGGTAATGTTACTTTACTGAATGGGCATTCAATCTTCTAAAATGTGACAGGTTTATATAATAATTAAAGCTACTTCTGAGCATCAGATCGCTGATTTGTTACTTAAGTGTTGACCAAAGAAATACAAAAATGCAAAGAAGCGTCAACACTTACTTTCCTCTGAAGAGTCTGTTTTAGGGACAGCTGCAGTGTCTGGGCCCATGACTGCAGCGTATTTACATACAACACATAAACAGAGAAAAATTGAAGATTACATCATATTGCAGAGCAGTTCTTTTTATTTGTGACCAAGATACACACTGAGCAGGACTTTTTACAGTTGAAAAATCAACTTGTCAGTGCCCGCTGGTGACAAACTATTTAATAGTGAAACTTTCTAAATTACATCAGCCTTAGTTTGGCATTTTGGTACTGCAAAGTCTTGTTATCGCCAACATATGCACCCATATTGTTAAGTCTGCAATAAGCCAATATCGGCTGATTAGCTTTAATGTATAATGAATTGAAAGGGCACAAAAATAGCAAAGTACAATATTTACATGTTGAAAAATGCACACTGGTATACAGATATTTCCTTACTATGATATCCTAATGTATCTGTTTAGTAGCCATGCAAAATTGAATCTTACAGTTTAAAAATGATGACTTACAGTTTAGCATATTTCTGCTCTAAGATCCAAAGGGCTGGAATCATGATGTAGATGTGTAAAATACATGACTGCGATGTGATGAAAGAGAAAGAACGTGTTGAAGATGGTTTCAACATGGCCCTGTTACATTACAGCATATTATGCATGGCTGGGTTCGGTTATTTGTGCCAAGTGGTGATTATTATCATTTACAAATAGCTTTGATATCCAGAATATTAGAGACTCTACCCCAATCTTACTGCCAACTAGTGTTAAATAATATGGACATCACAGGGGAGCATGTAAAGCACAACATTCCAGTTGTTCTCTCATGCTCATCAGTCAGGCAGGTCTGGACGTTTTCTAACGTCTAAAAGACGTATAGTATGGCATCCATGATAAATTACCAGATTATCCCAGGTATGAAGAGATATTATTACCACCAGGTGGCTTTCTTTGACAGATACCTAGTATGTCTGAAACAGGGCTAAGCAGCTAGAAACCCCATTGTGGGGTAATTTAAGATCACCATCGCCTGTTTAAATATATACTATTTATACGATCCACCAAACAGCTATTTAGCTTAGTTGTTCATAATGTTGACTTTTGAGAGATCAAACTGCACACCAGCAACGTGCAACCTATTTGAGTATACCACGACGGAGAGAATGAAAGGACGACACAATTCTAAACGCTGAAAATGTAATAGACACTTGATCTAACGTTACAGACTGCAGCTCGAATTGGAAAGTAGTCCGTGATGATTCAGACAAGACCTATGTTGATTACTATATGATGAATGGAACATCTGCACAGGCAGGGCAACTAAGCTGAAATGTTTTTGAACCGAGTTTAGCATGACCCCGTCCCATGACAGACAACCCCCAACCGTTGTAGGGCTTACGCAAGCAATTTTATTGCTAAAGTGGCTTAAAAAATTGAGGGTTTATGAATGTTTATCTGGGACACACATGCACACAGAACGAGCTAGGTAACGTTAGCTAAATTAGCTAAAGCTAGCGTTGTTGTCGCGTTAGCTAACATAACCGTGTAAGATTAAGCAGGGCATATAAGATTGAGTCCCACCTCTCTAATAATCCTTAAAACCGAAGGTTGTCACATCTTTTGTCCACAACGTTTACAATGTAGTCTACTCCACATTTAAAGATAGCTTGTCGCTGCAGATTGCTAAACAAGCTACAGCAGTTTGGAGTTGATGCACGTTCCCCCTGCGCGATACCTTCAATTGCCCCAAGTAAATTCGGGGTTTAAATTCTTTATGAGGAAAGTTGTTATTGATGACTGTTTTATTTTAGTGATCATGCGCCACATACCTGCGTTGTGCTCTGGTATCAGAATGATGAAAAGAAAGGGCGCATTATGGGCCACGCATTTTCTTTTATTTAAAGAAAAATGTGTCGACTTAAACAATTACCATACATACAGTAACTTAAACACATCCAAGTGATACACTGACATAACTGAATCCAGACACCCAAGTGTTTGTTTGTTGGTATCGTCTCTGTTATCCGCACTAAAAGCTTTTGTCTGTTATCACAATAAACATACAACAGAAACAAACAACACGGTTTCGCAGTTCAGGTGTGCCCTTTAATACTCAAGTCCAAAAGCACGAGAACGCAGCAAGGGTTTCATAAACCTGAGAACCAAAATGGGTGGCTACTGTATTTATATGAATATCATTTTTGTAAATCGGACCAGAACCCCACCGTCCGAGTCTAATCTATGCTGCTAGGCCTATGTATATGTGCAATGGTACCTAATGTG
The DNA here is from genome assembly GCA_036024295.1 of Nannoperca obscura. Classification (NCBI taxonomy): domain Eukaryota; kingdom Metazoa; phylum Chordata; class Actinopteri; order Centrarchiformes; family Percichthyidae; genus Nannoperca; species Nannoperca obscura. The sequence continues at coordinate 35,964 of JAVQJL010073617.1, read as the reverse complement.
CATGATGTGTACACTGTAGAATATTAATAACTGTCAAATCATTTTAACAGCAAACAAGCAAACATTAACACCTTAATAGTAATACATGTATTGACAATTTCAAGATTTTTAAGACAAACTGAAATAAAAATATTTTTTGAGTCCGACTGACTTATTTCCTGTTGACCCCATTACATATACAACAAAATATGATGTTCACAATAGGTAACATATCTAAATAATCTATAATAAAACACATAGAAGTAGGCATATAGGCTACATCCTAGAAAGCTTTTTCTGCTGCTGTGTTGGGGTTCCAGGTCACAATCAGCCTTAACGGTTAAAGTTTACTCTTTTATTGTAATTAATACATCTTCAATGATTGATATTAATTATGATGAATCTAAGGGGCTCACTGCCCACATAGCACCCGCACACTAATCCTCCTCAATTCATTACTGCGAATTGTGTTGCACTAGATGCTTGCTTTAGTAACTGGCATGTCTCATCCTCCATTCTGTGGTCCATTTGTTTTTGTGGTGGTTTTCCTTGTTTTTAGAGACCTCCCCAAAGATGGAAACCATTGATTAGGTGGGCTTGTAAAGTCCAGTAAGACAATGTATATGATATAAATCTAAAATTGACTTGACATGTAGACATCAAATAACATCTCACTCAATTCATTCACATTATGACCATACATGTGCAGTTCACAAAATAAATATTTGAAATTTACATTAAAATCAAGTCCAGTAAAAAAAAAGCATCAAGAAAAACTGGTTGTTGTTTACCAAAAGATGCAAAGTTACAGGACTACTCTCTTGTTATTTTACTGAGAGAGAAAACTGTGAGAATAGGAAATAGAGTTCTGGATGCCCCACACTTCCAGGACCTGGATCTTGAAATGTCCCTTGCACAGTGGGATGCTCTTGAATGTGTCACAAGGTTCTGAGCATCCTCCCTCTAGGTCTTTCTGTAGGCAAAGTGCATGCCCCCCGTCGCCACCTAAGAGAGGACACATATATTAGCACTGCATTAACAATCCCTCTGTCAGCTTACATCACTGCTGACTAGACATTTTGTTCTAATGACCTTCTATTCTTCTAACAAGAAGTTCATCTGACATACCGATAATGAGCTGACTGTCACTGCCTGCTAGGAACATTGATGCTTCTTCTTCCTTAGGCCTCTTTGGCTCTTTGGCAGTCAATGGTTCCTCTGTAGGGGCAGAAAAGGGGATCGTCAGGTAGCTGGGGTCCTGGGGGGTTCCAGCAGGGCAGGTCAGAGTTGTGGTGGCTGTAGTGGAGGTGATGGAGGAGCAGTCTCTTCTGGATACCTCAGAGGAGGCACCGTTGCTGGCTTGAACCAGCTGAGGGGAAGATCTTCTGGTCATAATGTTGACCATAGCCTGCTGATAGCGCTCCATGCTGGGACGAAGCTGGAAGAGTAAGCAAATGTCTTGTTTGACACCCATTGCAGTTTAAGAGGAATTCCACCAAATCATAATAAAGATACTTTATATGAAGTTTACACAAAATCCACTGACTTGACTTTTATTACAGCAAACCTGAATATGAAATAAAAGAGTTGAATTCAAGAAGAAGAAAGCAGTAAGATGTCTCACCGTAAAAACAAAGCATTCCCCAGTTCCAAAATATGCAAGTCCCTCAGAGTCATGCTTTCTTCTTTCTATCATATCTGTTGACAGGAAGGCACCAAAGACCTAAGACATGAGAAATACAAATATTTCAGTGGTATACAAAATTCATTCCATAAACTAATTAATATCATTAAGACATCTTAGGTTCAAATCTATGATTAAATCAATAGGAAAAGCTCACATAGCAAAATTATCAGATGCATCCCAATAGTCATTATGTTATCTGATGTTACCTCTTCATCCACAGTCTTGATAATCAGGACAGCTGGTTCGTGTCCCTCCACATGTGAATAGAAACTATATTAGAGAAAAAAAAACATACAAACTTGTTGTTGTTTTTTAACTGCTATGTATACATCCCGACAATGTCACTGATGATTAAACATAGCCCATAAATTAATGTACTACAGAGCCTATCTGTACTGTATATTATTTGAAAAGATAAAGAGGTGTTGGAAGGGTCAAGTGCAAGAAAAGATCACAACTATACAATATATATATTTATTTATTTACAATATATTTTCTGTGTCAAATATAGCCAGAACTCTGTGGCTTGTTTTTTTCAATATTCAAGTCAGGGCAAATAACCATTAGAATCACTAACTTACTTTGTACAGGATATACAACTATGAAATTAAAACGGCTGTCAGTAATAATCTTAATTCTTAGCATCCTCCTTTATATTTTAGAAGTCATAACTTTTGATATGTGTGTTACAAAATAAAGCCCTCAGTTAGGAATTAGCAGTCTCAGCTTGAGGTATTTTCGCACATAAAGAACATTTGCCACCACTTAACTGTAAGTCACTTGACTTTCACACCAAACATGTTGATAGTGAAAACACATAGCCTCTTTCTGTTACGCACTTAAACCTGAGAATGTTTATCTCTGCTGGCACATGGTGTTCAGCAGCTATTGATCCATAATGACCTGGTCTTGTTTAATAATGCAGGGATGAACAGACAAAACTGGAAGATATGACGGCTTTTGATATATGAAAGAAACACTTCTATACATAATTCATGCCTTAAAGTATAAACTTCTTAGTTCTTTGTCTCTCAGGTGGTATCTCAATCAGATTAATGTATTGAACAAAGGTTACTTACGAAGCAAGGCTTCTTCCATGTTCAGCTGTACTAAACAGCCTAATGGGACTGAAAAGGGCAAAGCGTTCAGGTATCCAGGCCCAGACGACTCTCATCTCAGTCCCTGTCACAACACTGGAGGTGAAGTTGTTAAAGTCCACTGTCTCAACCGACTGCCTTTAGAAACATAAAAATAGCTATGATGAGATTTTGAAATTGCAATGAGATAAACGTGAACTTTTTATTCAGCATGAATGACTAAATATAGACTGTTTTTATATCACACACCTCATGAAGAGTCCTTTACAAAACATGTAATTCATTATACACATATTAGAAACTTACTATAAACTGATTTCTTTTCTTCTATTTCAAAAATGTTTATTAGAAATATGTCTCTTCTGTATCCATTTCTGTATGAACCCACCTCTTCTGGTTTATGCTGACTCCTTTTTGAATGAGGGAGTCCTTATTGGCATTGAAAAGGAGGTTGAGCTCTCTCCGCGTGGCCATAGGAATCATGAAGGCTTTTTCCAGAAGCTCCTCAACTGTGCAGTAGCGAGCTACTTTCTGCACAAACCTTTTCATATCTGTTCTAAAGTCATCCACATAGGCCACTCGAGATGACACAGATACTTTGTAGAGGCTGAGCAACGCCAATGCCACCCTATAAAGAATATACTTTTACTTTACTGTTTCTCCTTCATGCAAATGTTTCAAAAGTAATGGTTACGTCATAAGAAACCACACTTTTCAGACTGAAGAATTTTGTTTACATGTGACAATGCAGCAACAACAAACCTGTAGAGGACCTTGTATCCCTCCAATAGGTAGACATCCAGCACTCTGATGGCATATGTGAATGGAAGGTCAGCGAATATCCACATGATCCAGTCGGAGTAAAAGTCAAAGAGGTTCTGGTGAGAGCTGGCAATCAGTTTACGGATGCCTCTGCAACACTTGTTAGCTAGGTCTCCAAAGGTCATACAGGAGGCGTGGTAGGTGAGGTATGTCTGGTCGATGTAACGCTTGTTGGGGTCATTGTAGCAGATAAGTCGGGACACGCTGTGGAAACACTCAGCTTCATCCTGGCTGAAGTGGAGGATGAGGGAGACCAATTCAGGCAGTATGGGGCAGAAGTTCATGTCCGGGAAGTATATGCCCAGGCAAAGAAGGATCTTTTTAACAGAGTTCAGGCCTGCTTTGTTGAGACAGTATCTGGATAAGAGAAGAACAAGCTACAACTCACTTGATATTCCAACTCACTTGATACTGTGCATGCACAGTAATCATATATTTTCTATTTTAAAAGCTGCACTTGGTGAGACTTTTATGTAAAAGTACACACATACATGTCTGATCACTGTCACAAATCTGGAATACAACAAAAAAGATAATTTCCTTAAAAGGGCCACTAATGTAAAAAATGAACCTAATAAATAGCAGCTGCCATGCTCACATATGATGAGGACACTTTATGCTTTTCAGGTTTGTTCTTTTGCTAGTTTTGCTAGGTTCATACAGTAGATATATTAGAATAAATTCACTGGAATAAGTTGGCACATTCACTTTTTAGGGAACAACCTAGTGTACAACATTTCTTTTCAATTGTTTTAAACAATACAGCAACATGTCTATGATACATGAACCAATATTACCGCATAAAAGTACCTTGGTATTTCTCCTGCCTCCATGTACTCTGGGACAGGATGGGTGCTGATTTCCTGTTCTCCAAAGAGTTCCTTGACCAGTTCATTGTAAACATCTCTGTCTGGAGTGACAGACCCACTGCAGATATAACATTAATCCACATTTAGATCATTTGGCTAAGTGGATTTAAATTAAAATTAACACACTGATTTTGCAGAGGTCATATCAATTCCCCCAAATGCATATATTTTTTGTCTTAATGACTAATATATTTGAATATTTTATAGTTTTTAATGTGTGTCTTAACCTGGAATTGATGCTGTGGATGATGTGACAGTAAGCTTTGGTCCTTAGCATATGAGGCATGGCCCAGAATCCTTCTCGGCCCATTGTTTTCAGCTGTTGGTGATTACTCTTTAGGATCTGCTGGTATCGTTTTGCAGCTTCAGGATCAATTTTCTCCCAGTCAACAAACTGTCCATACTTCATCCCCGAGTTGGAGCTTATTTCCCAGTTGTCAAACTCAGAGATGGTGATCATGGACACTGATTTCAGACTGCCTGAACAAAATATGAATACAAACATTTCATTTTTTTCTCTCTCCTAAACAGTGTAAATAGACTCAAATTTTCAAAAAGTATTCCCATTTTTGGGAACAGAATACATGCTATTATAAAGACTTCAGTACCATTGTGTTCTCTTGATGGCAAGTGCTTGTTTGGTTTAGACTTTGACTTCTTAGAGGTGACTTCAACACCAGCGCCATCCCCTTCTCTCTTTTCTTTTTTGTTTACTTGATAGTGGTGTAGGGAGCTTGCCCTCTGCCTCAGTGGACTATTCCTTTTAAAGTTTCCCACGTTATAGTCAGGGTCAAGCTCTGTCTCTGATGTCCCATAACTGTAAAAAGACCTGGGGCACAGTTGATTTAGTATTAATTATGTAGTTAGTAATAATAATGCTTCTTTGTCTGTCATCCATTTTTGCCACAACATTAAAACATAATTTCCACATAAATATAAGTAAACATACCTGGAGCGTGGTCTTAGATATGTTTCCTTTGTCTGTATCTCCACACCATAGTTCTTATTGTCCTCAGGACTGTAATAGGAGTAAGACATTTGCCTGCTTCTGGCTCCTGCCATAGAGCCCAGGTCTTGGTCAGAGGATGTGCGCAGTGAGATCGAATCCATGTTTCCACAATCTGAGAACTCCGGCGTTCTTGGAACATGAATCATCTCAAGGCAATTCAAAGAAATGCAAGCTGGAATGTAATGTGTCTCGTGTTACTAGCTGCACGTTCTGAGGATCTGGGCTTTATATAAGCCTGTGGGCTGTGCCCATGTGAGGCAAGCTATAGTGGTATGGTTTGTTTATGGTGATTTTAGCTGCTGAAAGTGAAAGGTTCCACTGATCTTCCTGTTTTAACTTTGGTGACATACAGTGTCTAATTCTGAGAAGTAACAAAAAAGGAATAGAAATGACAAGATCACATGACAAAATACAGGCACTTTTTAAAAACACAATTTGACAGAGAAAAAATGTATCTAAACATACATTTTTGAGAATAAGTTCATCAGAGAGAAGAGGGCAGTCATGGTGATGTTGGTCTTTCTGTGAAATGCTTCATGTGTAAAAATTTGTCTATTCCAAGAAGTCTTCTACATCTTATTATTCTACAAAACAAATACATGTTTTGATCTAAACACGACTGTTTGGTTATGAAACATAAAACCTATCTTAGTACTTATCTCGTATGAGGGCTCCACATGTAATGGAGTTGAAAAACAAACTCTTCAGCCCCATGAGTGGAGAAGACATGCTGTCATTCCTGTCAGTTTCCATGAAGGCTGGACAATACAAACTAACACTTTGATTATAATGTTAGAAGTGACAGTAGTTAAAGGACATATATGAAGACCCATATTGTGTCATAGTCTGTGAGGACTGTGAGAAATGTACCATTGTATTCTCACTTTCTGTGTATCGTGTCACGCTGTTCCAAGGTTTTTAACAAACATTACCTATATAAAAAAATACTCGTTACATGACATCACTTTAAGCTCATATAGCTCATTCTTTACGGCCAACCAAATATTTATTGTTCTCATTAGGGGAAACACACACTCCCTGTATCCTTGTCCTGGTATTTGTGTTTCACTTAGAGTCAATTTTAATTTTCCTAAAGAGAGGAACATTTAGCTGCATGAAAGTTGTAAATACTCAAAGTAAACATACTTATTGTTTGACTATCATACAGTGTGAATATTCCTGCAAAGGTGCTTATGGAGTGCTAGTCTCTGAAGAGATGATTCACAGTTTTATTACTGATCATTATTTCTGTGATAGCAGTTAACATATCACTAACAGTTGCAACTGTTTTCGGACTCTGATGTTTGAAAGATGTGCTACAGGACCATTAGGTATTAAACAAAACATTCCTCTTTTCATCTGCATGACGAATATTAAATTGTGTTTAGTGTGTTAATTGCTCCCATAAACGTATCAAACATAGTTATGTACAGACAATGCATGCTGACCTTCTAAAAGCTCATTTTCATTAGTCTTTTATTACAGGTTTTCTATTAAACTGAAAACCGCGGCCCTGAAGTCAATTGTTCCTTGCAGTGTGCCGTAGTGACGTCACACCCAAACAAGAACCTGCTGGTGAACACCGCCGCATACTTCAAACTAAGTGGATTTTCTCTTCACAGCTTACTTTTATCGCAATGTCTCAGGACCCCTGGTAAGTAATGTGTTGGATAAATTGCATTATTAAATACAACAAATGACTTTACTAACCCTGAGAGTTAGCTACTCTTTTTGCGTACTGCTAGCTAAAGCGGTAGCTAGCTCTTAGATGGACGTTAAACAAATACAAGAACTTCAATAAGCCATTACTAAATAATATCTTTTTTTTTATGTATAATGGCGGCCATATCCTGGATCAGGGCAAAATAAATCGTAGTTTTTAGGCATTGTTCTTCTCTCGACTATTCAGATTGAAACTTTAGAACGTTAGCAGAATCGAAAGAGGAAAAAGGCAATGCTAAAAATGTCACATGATGCATTTGAAGCTTGTGCTCATCCTTAACGCACACAATAACACAAGACAAAAATCCTACAATACAATATATTAGCACTTTATTAAATACTAACAGGGCAGCTCAAGATTTTGAGGCTGTCAGGGTGTTCATTCAGTTTTTTCAGACACCCAATAGTATACTTGCTTTCCAACAATAAACTCCAGCATCAAATAAAAGACCAACGTGTAACATAAAGCCTTCAGACAATCCGAACACTGAACGTTATGAGCTAGCTAGTTTGACTAGCATTATATTATAAGGTATTATGAAAATACTCTTATATTGTTGTAGGTTGCATTAGGAATCGGATAAGTCAGTTGTCTTCACGCAGTACAAACCCACAGACCAGTGATTCATTCTTTTGTTTATTATCACAGTAACCACATAACTTAACAGGGATCTCTCTTTGTTCCTCCATTATTTGTCTGTGGCTGCTGGGTTGTCATGAGACATTAATGGCAGGTTTAATTTAAATGATCTCCATCCCCATGATCTATAGGTTACAGAATTATGATGCCACTTGTCGCTTGGCACAGGAAATAGCAGAAAATATTCATGAACGTAACAGGCAGCAGAGAACAGGAGGCAACCCTGCAAAGGTAAGGTGTTACATTCCCAAGTAAAGCGGCACTGCACACAAATCTCTCCTGAAATAGTCAGATTTCTCTTGTTGTATGTTGGTGTAAGTATCTTCTGTCTTTTCAGATCAACATGACACTACGGGCATCACTGCAGAAGCTCAAACAGAATATTGTCAAGCTAAAAGAGGGTTTGTTGCGAGCATCATCTACTCGCCGCATGTATCCTTTCTTCTGAGAATGCCCCATGCACTGGAAGTCGTGGGATGGAGATTACATTTTTGGGATGGATGGTTTCCTTTGCTTGCAGTACCATATATCTTCCTATAGAGGGCATTAGAGTGTTTTGAAAAGGCTGCCTTGTCTCCTAAAATGTTTCCTGTTAGAAAGCTTTTTGTGTTCACGTCTTAATTCCAAACCTACCCAAAGCTAAGTGTTAGGAGCATCCTCTGCCCACTCTCACTGAAGGTGTTTAAAGTAATGTTGACCTTTTGCATGACCTTAACATGGCTTCATCAGAATGCAGTCAGAAGCTGATAGGAGGCAGAACCTTATTGATGACCTGCTAACCAGAGAGAAGCAGCTCAATGCCACCTTCAAGGGAGACATCACGGAACCTGAACCTTCCAGGTATTCAAATCTTGGCAAATTATTTAATTCCAGAGGGTCTTTGCAAATCTCATTAAGCAAACTCTTCTGTTATGAGTGGGATCACACACAGATTACATTTAGACAACTAGACCTAATTTGAAACATTTGGGATAGTCTCAACATATTTATGATCAATGTGATACTTCACTTAATTTAATTCTATCATTAATTCTTCTTTGAGCAACAAACCCAGCTTGTTGCTTAAGTAGTTCAAGAAAATTGTGGAATATGTCTCCAACCTGATTCTCTTTCTGTCACTGTCCGTCATTGTCAGAATGGCCAAACCAAGCATCACGCCATGATGCTTCAGGGACATGCCAACTTTCATTTGATAATTTTCCTCTCTCAAAACTTTTTTTTATAATATCTACTAGTGCTGGTTGCCCAATTAAAAATAATGAATCCTCATTCTCTTGTCTACGTCCCTGACCAGAGAGGTCATAGGCTCTTTGATGATATGTCACCGGTCACTAACTTTCTGTGAAAGTCTTTGCACATCCTGTATGACCCATGTGCTGTGACCTCTCCTTGTGCTATCACTCGGAAGGAAGTCTGTCTGTCTGCCATTTTGACAGGGCGCTTAACTTCGTAGCTAATTCTTTTTAGCTCGCTTTGGACTGTTGATCACACATTTGGCACCTCCTGAAATGGACACACGCACACACACACACACACACTGATTCATATGAATGTGTGTGTGTGTTTGCCTTGATGAACAAGGATTGAAGGAGTGAGTTTACAGTTTATAACTCCACTGAACATTTATTCTAGTACTTCTGGAGCTAATCAAAGAGATGGATGCCAGAGCTTATATCCTCTTCATCATCTGATGGCATGTCAGTGTGACAGCTTTGAAAATCCTAGGCAGCAGGCAGTCATTACTTTGGGTAATATTTGACCCAGTCTTGCCCAGGTGATATTTGTTTGGACAGGAAGAGGAAATGGTATTATGTTGTTATCTTCCTCTGGTTTTTCAGGTATTATAAATGGGTTTGTTGTCGATGGCACCTTCATGTTCTTTTTGTACTGTTGAAGCTCAGTGTTTGTAGAAAAACTCCAGTACAGTATAGTAAGTCTACTTAGAGGTTTTGTTCAAGGAGTAACTGAAATAACAGTAGAATTAAACCAAGCATCACCGTTTCATCAGATCAGAAGAATTTTATTGATGCCTTGATATGAGCCTGCTTTTCTCTGATATCTTTTACAAGCTTTGGCATTGGGATTGATCTATTTAGCAGTGCTTTGCACAGGCTTTCAACTTCTTACAGACCACACACCCAAGTGACATAAAAGGCTCTGTAAAAAAAATCTCCAATGACATTTGCTAATACATTAGCTTGGCAAACTGTAATCATGTGGTCGTATGGTTTTTAGTTTGGTCAGTGACACCTAACTTTAATAGTGATATGTGGTAGGTAATCTGGATTTTTGGGTACGACCCATTCCCACTGTGTGGTCTCTGAGGACAGAATGTGGGAGGGGATGGTTCAGCCATGCTTGAATAATCTAAGCTGCGCTCTCTTTTTTTAAAAACTTTTTTATTTTTTGTGAGAACATTGGGTAAAAGAGGAGGAATAGAGGTTATAGAGGGGAATTTAATCTGTCCTTGAAACAATACATTCTGAGCATCTCTATTTCAGACTAAGCAAAAGAAGGACATGGCGCCTACATCTGAAAGCTCGGTTCACCCCTTTGCCCCTCAGACTCCCCTTTCCTCCATTATTCACTAACCTTTCCTTTTTTTATTTGATTCTACTGAAAATAATTGTAATTATTTAAATCTCGCCTGTCAAAGTCATTCAGTCAGGACCTTGGTGCTCAGGCCCCGATGGCGGCAGTCTAGGGCAAGAGATGTGCCTGACTGATTTTGGCGCTCCCCACTGACTGGTTAATTGGATCTTCACACATTGGACACTTGTATGGAGGAAGTGGAGGGCTGGCACACAGTCTCATAGTAATCAAACATGTCAGAGAGATTAGACCGAGTGCCTTGTCTCACCTACTCCTCTGGTGGTATCAGCCTCAGTTAGCTCGCATTGTGAATGGTCTCACAATGCTTTACTTACCACTTGCATGAGTTGGGATGAGATAAAAGTAGTTGTATGCATTGGTCTTGCAAAAGAAAGAGTCGGGTTTAAATGTTCCAATGAAAGACCAAATTATGTTAGCTTGACTTCAAAACCACAGCAAAACAGTTAGGTATAGTAGTATTATTATTTCCTTAGTCACTGATAAGCCTACAGGTGCCTCAGGTCACTTTTCCCGGGCTTGATCAGCAGACGACTTGCTCACAGCAGACATGGTTAAATCCAGCCTCACACAAAGATTCTGAACCCGTCACCGCAAGACAGCCAAGGGGTGGGGTGGGGGGTCTGAAACACAGCTTTAAGCTATTAGCTGAAGAATAGCTTTTAAACCACACAGCAGTGTTTAGCGCAGCGCAGTACAGTGCAGAGAGCTCTTTGGTCTGTCACTTTGTCAGAGCCAAACCTCCCCAGCAGTCCACAGTCTTGTGACAGATTAACATGCACTGTTTACACACTGCACAAACTAACCTGGTCTTTTTCAATCTTTCAGAAAACTTAAAAGACAAAGTGAGAAAATAAATACAGTATTTCGTGATCTAGAGGGTTTTGTTGTCATAAAATCTTCAAAAGAATTCAATATTGAACATGGGAACGTGCCTTGTACAGATGTGTTTGCTGTAGGAGTTTTACAGATGTGCATACTACTCCTATCCCAACAAGGGATATTGACTGTGTTTACTTAATATAAGAAAAAGTCACTGATGCACTTTTGCTATCTATTTTCTGTTGTATTGCACTGATTTGTATTTTGTTACTTGGGTAGGAATAGTCATTTCATGGTCTCCAAAACAATTTTAGATTTTTTTTTACGATGGTTCTTGAACTTGAAGAGCAGCCATGAAGCATCTTGGAAAGAAAGTATTGTTCTGATCATCTTTCATAGGTCGACGCTTATGGCCGCAAGTCAAGGTGTTGCGGCCAACCCCTGGCTGGTCAACGAAACAGAAGAGACCAGAGGGCTAACCTTCGGAGAGATCAAACAGCAGCAACAACGAATCATTGAAGGTAATTGCTCATGTTTGGAAAAAATTATAAAGGGACTGCACTTATACAGTGCTTTTCAACGTTAACGGGCAAAGCTCTTTACAATATAAGGTGCTGGCCTAACCTTCGGAAGCAACTTGGGGGTTCAATGTCTTTCTCAATAACACATCGACATTTGGACGGGAGGCCCTAACCCTGCAATTAGTGGACGACCTGCCCCACCTCCTGAGCCACAGCCGCTGAAAGAGAGTCAAGAGTAATACGATTTTCAGATACACTGCTTCACTTTCTGAAATGAGAGTGTGTTCCATTGCTTGATCAAGCAAACGTATTCAAGTATGCTGTTTTGTTTATTTTTTATATAATTTGCATCAAGACCAAATATGGGTATAGCAGCCATCCACAGCATTAAAAATATTCTACTTTCCTACTATCCTAATATTTGTAACTCATGCTAGTCCTTATTTGTACCTCACCAACAAATACAGTGTGACGGTCCCATAAACATATGTAACATGTGTTTGTGAAAATTATCTTCTGTGCACATAACAAAACATTTCCAGTTAAATAAAAGCAGTTGTGTTGGTGGGAAGGTACAACTGATAGATAACAAGAGTATTCTAGACACAACGTGATTTGTATTAAGGTAGTTTTGGCTGTGCTGATGTATGCTAACATATAAAAACGCACATGAAATCATTATAATTCACATCTAGAAAACATATTGTAAGCCTGTTGTCTGTTTTTTTTTTCTTCCCATTTCCCGAATGACGCTGACACGACTTGAACTCCCAGACGTTAGTTCACCTGACTCCATGTGACATTTCTTTACTATGTCTCCATTACGGCTCTGGTTATTGTCAGTTTGGGATCAGAGATTCCTGTTAAGACAGTGAAACCAAACCACATGGAGGTTTCTAGTCCCCTGTGGGATTTCTGGTGGAGTTGGGTAATGGTGAGCGTCTGAACCTGTGGTCATAAAAAAATTCCAGTGGTAGAGAGTGTGTCAAACTTGGAAACCTGCAGAGGCCAAATCTTTTCCTTTTTCCCCTTTTCTTTTCAGCTTCACTGTTTCTCCTCTCCATCTTTTCCTGCCACAGTTATAATAACAGGAGTAAGACCCAGTGGGGTAAAGTACTGAATGACTCACATGTGGCACTGTCAGCTGAGCTTGACCCCAACAGCCTGTCATTCCTATTTCCCAAATAGTTGCCTCATTATATCACAAGTGAAGTATACTGTAGCTGCTCCCTTCTTACAGTTGGCTTTTTCAAAGGTTACTTTGTTCGCCCTACCCCACTGCTAAATTTGACATAAATTCTTGTACATGTGTATCACATTGATTTTTTTTTTTGCGATGTATTTTCTATTTACTACTTGCATACTTTTTCTCCGTATTGCTGTGTTGCATTGCATAACCCTGGTGCTCTTACTGTTTGTCACATTATTTCTCGTATGTTCAAGTGTTTTCTTTTCTGTCCTTTCTCTTCACAGCCCAGGATGCTGGCTTGGATGCACTTGCAGCTGTCATCAGCCGACAGAAGATCATGGGCCAGGATATTGGCAATGAGCTGGATGAACAGAACGGTAAAGTTTCACACGTGTCTGTACATATTTGTCCAAAAAAATGCCAGACACATTACACACGACGGTGTGAACGCAATCAGACATGTTTTTGCACTTGTTCTGCAATGGAACGACTTGCCTCATGTAACCTGCTGGACGGTGATACTCCCTCACACTACCACCACCACACTGACATAGTTAGTGACTAGAAACTGACCTCACATTCAGGTCATGGCCATGTCTAACAAGTTATCCTTCGTTATACATCACACAGAGCAGAGTGATCTCTCTGTTCATGCCACTTAACTGCAGTGAAAAAACTCTTAGAGTTTTGTGTTCTGGAATCAGATCTGCTCAGAGATAATGCTGCTTAAGAGTTATTTTTGGCCAAATGCCTCTCATCAGTGCATAAATAGCTTCTATCACAGGTAGAACGTGCCATACAGAACGGAGTACATTGCTCCAGACTGTTAATGCTCAGACAGGCGGTACTTTGGGACGATCATCTGTCAACCAGTGAACAATTAGATCCTTTAATGCATCTCTCTCAGAAGACTATAGCAGTTAATAGGCCAAGGCCTGAGGGTGTTGCCTTACATGTGTATTCCTATTGTTTTTTTGTTTTAAAGGATGTTTTCTCTGACAGTGTGCCCAGAACATGCATTAGTCTGTCAGCTCCTCCTCTGACAAGCAAAACTTCACAGTTCAGAAACTGCAGGTCGATAAAAGACGCGAGTGGATATAAAGCAAAAATAAAGGAGTGGTGAGGCTTAGTGACACTGTGGATAGGGGATTGGTCTCTTTGTCACAGGCACTTTATTAGGAGTGGGTAGACTCTAGACATGATACATCTTTCTCCATGGCTCACCAATGTAGACTCAAAATATACAGTCTCAGGGCTTCAGTAATTAGTGGGCTACTTAATACTGCAACTGTGAGTTCAGTACAGTTAAAACGAAACAAGGTGATATAAGGCCTAGATCTCAACAAAGGGATTGTTAGACTTTATGAAACAAAACAGTCTAACAGAGTTAAAATGAATAGATTTGAATGATCTTAATTCTTGTTCAGCTAACAAGCTGTTTATCTGTAGCTACCTACAGTACATGCAGTTGTTGTCTGTTTCCACCCTGATGACCAGAAGAAGACATTGTACTATCCTGTAATATCACGTTTGAGAAGTTGTACCCAAACAAGTCCGGAGGTTGTAAACCTAGTGATCTTGGCGTGGAAACAAACGACCTTCCCTTCTATTGGGAAGACATGGCAGATGTTTGGTTGACACCGATGGGAGAAGGGAAGAGGGAGAAAGGAAAGCTGATTGTTTTAGCCCGCTTTCCTGTTACCGTATTGAACAAGAGATGGATCATTGCTCTAATGCTCCGACTGGCGTGTTCTTCTTGTTTTTTCAGCTTGATGTCATTGTTTCCAATAATATGAACCTGAGCGGGTGATGGGAGAGCTGTAACTTAGAATTACACCAGTTCCATTGCAGGTTAGCGAGAAGGCAAATGATTTTGGCCCTGGAAACAATGGCTTGTCACTACTCCCATGTTTTGACCCCACAAGACTCTTAAATATACATTTGATAGGGACTCAACTATGTTGAGTCCAAAAATATCTGTGCCATCTGTGGGTATTTTAATCGGTTACATGTGCTAAAATCCAACCCGTACAAATTTGTAGAATTTTCTTTAAAGGAAAGCATGTCTTGGTATTATGATATTAATAAAAGATATATACACTGTCTATTGTTTATTACGAAAGATATTCAAGGTGCGTGCAGTGTAACCCGTCCATGTGTTCATGCAGACGGCTGATGAAGTGTAGAAATAGAATCTCCTCATGGACCAGTTCGAGCTCTTCATTCTCTCTTGGATCCCTCTCCACAATTTACGGCCAAGCTTCAGGTTCACAAGGCACGCTGACACCAGGCAATGATTCACAGGGCCTACTGGGCTCTGGCCTTTCACAGCTTTTCTTTACCTACCTGTGTTTCTTTCCTTTGTGGGACCTTTGCTGGCCCCTCCATCTCTCATCACTCCCTGTTCTCCCTCGCCTCTTTTCAACAGACCTGTATTTTAAACCCTCTGTCCAAAATCTTCCATCTCTCTGTGTCTCATCTGTATCCTCTCATGCTGAGTTATGGAAGATATCTTAGTTCCTTAGTGTTTAAGAGGACGGAGAATAGGTATATATCATACATGCAGATGTAGATTCTTAAACTGCAGAAATACTATAAGAAGAATTTACGTAGTGACTGTTGGTGTAGTCCCCACATTCCCTAATATAGGGTTCTTTTGAGTAACAAACAGGTTTTGAAATATAAGAGAGACTAGCTTAGTATTTATTTATGTGTTTCAAAAGTATGTGTAGAAATGCAGTTCAAAGTGCAGACCAACTGGAATGTCTACCAGAAAGCTACAAGCATGTGCAATTATACAAACCTGGAAAGTGATGGCCCTAAATCTAAATAACATACCTGACAGTCATGTTTTCAGAGTCTGTTGGGCAGAAAACAAATCAACAGGTTGCTCCTTTTCTTCTTTATCAGTTTTTAACTACATGGTGTCAGTCGAGCAGTATGATGATCCCCCTTTTATTTCACTTTTAGGGTTGTTGTTTCAGCTCTGCACCATTTGTGTTGTTTTACCTGATTTGATCACATCTGTCAAATATGCTGATCCCAAATATTGATTCTGGAGTCACTATGTTGATTTAAATCATATTAAAAGATTAAAATCAAAGTAAAAAGAAAAGGGCAATTAGAAACTGACTTGACTTATTTTCCCCATTCCTACTGGGCATACCAAGTGTACCAGTGTAGAGTACTGTTGCTATGGCAGTTGTATTTATTACAAAAGTTGTGTAATATAATTCAAGTTTGTTTATCAAGAGAGTCTTGTGCTTTTTCCGAAGTATGCCTTCAAGCTATGTCACCCTAAAGATAGAGACCTCACTCCAGCTCTCTTCGGTAGTTAATCCAATATGCGAGGAACGTAGCATTACGTTTTATGTTCTTGTTATTATAGCAGTAACTCTGCATAGATTCAAACAAGTGTGGCTTGTCCTAATACTGTTTTTCTTAATATAAGAGTCTCAGTGAATTAATGTTTTCTGCATTCTTCAACACTTCATACTTTAAAATTTCTTGGATTATTGCATGAGACAGCTTTGTAGGTGCTGCATGTCTTACTTGTATTAAATGTCAAACTCGACAATGTAAAAAGTAATGTTTTCGGAAAGAGGCAAGGAGAATGGATTTAAGTTATAAGGCAGGGGAATGGCAAGGCTCCATGTTGATCTCGACAGTTGGCACGTAACCATGGCATCCAACTGTCTTTCTGTCTTGTAGGGTTCCTTTTCCCCCTGATCACTGTTCTGTAGCAGTGTTTTCCTATAAATAGATTAAGCTCTTTGTAGTTTGGCTGCTCAAGTCTAGCTCATGACCCAAGTGCAGTGGAGGCTGCAGTCATTTCCTTTTTCGGGAAACAAATCCGGCTGAGGTCAGCAAGGAAGATGACCTTTTTCAGAGGTTTGGAGATGAACCCAAAGCCCTCAGTTACTCCCTTCTCTGTCTTAACTGGATCAAAATGGACTGAAATATAGAAATGAGTAAGCAGACAGATTACCTCAATTTCAGTCTCTGCTTTATGGCTCATAACATTAATCCATTGCATACTGAAGATTTTCCCATCTTACTTGCCAGTCATAACAAAAGACAGAAATTCAATCGTTATTGTTAGTGTGTTAAAATTTGTTAAATGATGTGCTGTCAACAAGTGTTTTTCCTATTTTTAACATGATGTTACCAAAGATTAGTATATTTTAATTTCCAAATTAAATGTTGCAGAAAATAGTCCAGCACATGCCAATTGAAATGGCTTGCATCAGCAATTGTCTCCCTTCCCACCGAGAAAGATCAACATTCATTTCACTTTATTAGTGTTGATATTTTCCAGACTGTGGCCTGGAACAATGACATCAGTCCATGTCAATGTCCTGTACTTGTGAGTGACAGACAGTGGCAGTCGTTAAAATTGCTCCCTTTGAAAGAGGGTGGCAAGAATTTGAGGCTGTCTCATTTGTCAGATTTTCAGGGTCGTCTTCTGAATTGGATTTGACTGGGGTGAGAAACTGCAGCTATGACACATGCCACGTACTGTAAAAGCTCCCATCAACAGTTGGTGTGGTTTAAAAAAAACATGTGACGTAGACAGACAGGTGATCCATTTTCAGGTGTATCTCTGTGCTCATGGCTTCATCAAGATCAGCCATTATACACTTAGGCTAGACCAATTGAATGAATGAATAAATGATGAGTTCCCCTATTTTCCACCACCTCTCAAAATGTTTCAGCTAAACCAAAACTGCTCCTCAGAGTTCACCACACACAAGCCATTCAAATGAATCAAGTCGTTGCCATTTGTTCCGTATATTTGTCTTCCCCTCCAGACCTCATTTTGGATGTATCTCAGACAGTTCTAGCAGATGTGTTCTCACGCTAACTATCACAACCATGGGGTCTCTATGTCCTTTTCTTTTTTTCCCCCTTTCTTTGATAATAATTCTTGGGGCTGCTTGGTATTGCTAAGCAACTCATATCTTTACAAAGAACACAGTAATAACCACAACATGTACAGTGGAGGCCGGGGATCAGGAATTTTCTGGGACCCTCATTTGGATTGAGTTGAGACCTTGTGGAACAAATTTTAGATAGATGCAAGAGATATTTTCTTTTAGGCACTGCAACAGGTCTGACCACATGTGCACTTTTTGTCTGAAACTTGGAGATAAAAAAAGTGGACTTGTACCTTATGTACAACTCTCCTCTTGCTGTGATATAAATCCTGAATTCTGGCACCTCAAACCTTTATTCACAGTAAATGCATTCACTTCTCGTAAAGAAAGACAAGGTAGATGTTGATGGATTTATTATTTGGAAGTGAAAGTAACCGTTCTGCAAACATAGATGACACCTGTTACTGCAAAAGGGCTTAATATCTGTATGTGAGGCATCCTGATACTTTTCGCTGTTACATGTGAAAGTGGTGAGTGTCACTGTAAAGTATTTCTCATTGTCTTGGTGTAATTGTAGTGCCTTTATGTAACCAACATGAGCAAAGGAAACTATTGGCTGCTTCTTTATTATAAACTTAAAGTTTGCCGCTGCCAGTGGGAGTCTCTGTCGAGAACAAATGAAGTACAAAGCAAAAGCTGTTATTTCAATAAACCACATTTTCTGCCTCATTTTGTAATTGTGATTTAGTACTTTTTCATATGTTGTTTCCATCATTTTGCACTTCCCATTTAGGGATTTACTGTGTCATTCAGGAACCCCTTAAATAGAACACATGGCTGTTGCACTGACCTTTTGGTAAAGGGAGTGTTTTTATAGCACTTTGTCACCCAGCCTGATTATTCTTAAGGTATAAGTGTGTTACTTTCCAAGTGTCCTCTCTGTTAGTAAGCCAGCCGCTAAAGAAACAGAGTCGGCTTTGCTCCTACGATGGACTTCAGGCTAATAATTAGATCACTGATTTTATTTTGCGTCAGCAGAGCGTGTATAGTGCCCAAGCTGGACAGCGCTAATGACTTCCAAATAAACAGTAGAGTGAGAGGAGAGAAGCGATTACTGCTGCAGCACAGTGACATCAGCAGCTGCCCCAGAGAACACAGCCCCCTGCTCGCTTCTGCTTTTAGAAACATCTTGGTGAGCAAATAAACCATACTAATGATGGCACTCGACAGAGAGTCGGCGTGGTTAGAGTTGTAGATTGATTTATTGTTTGTTTGATTCGCTCCGTTTGAAAGTGAGGCTGGTAGTAGTGAGTAGTGTTTTCCAGACCACATGGAAATGCACAGAGTCGTCATGTGATTTCAAAAGAGTGTTGTCATCAGAAGAATATCAAGTTTGCAATGAGCCGCGAAAGAGGCCATCATTTTGTGTGACCACCAGGTTGGCTGACTGGTGTTTGACTTTGTGAATTATTGAGAAATATGAAGGATGAAGGGATAACCCACCCACACTATAATATTCTTAGGTCTGATTTATCATGAGAAAATGCCAACCTTAGGCTGCTCTTGAAGTGCTTCTGAGAATAACTGATGTAGGATCTTTTTTGCCTTAATCCTGCAGTTTAGTTATGTATGCCACATCTCTTTATCTTTTAGTGTGCATTATTATGACAAGTAGGGCTGCAACTGAGGATTATTTGTATAGATTTTTATTCAACCTATGTGGGTTTTTTTATTTATTAATTGATCATTTGCTCTAAATATACCAGAAATGTGTGACAAATACCCATTAACAAGTTATCAGTGCCCAATACAGCGTATTACAGTAGCTTACTTTGTCTAACCAAAAGTTCAAAAACCAAAAAGTATCTAAACACGTGGTATGAAAAGGACTCCACATCTTCCACATAGTGTGATATAGATATAAATACATCAGATTCAGAGTCTGTCTTTATTTGTGTCTATCAAAGACAGTGTCCAAGCTGAGTATCTTCATCCTATACTGTAGAATCCCATTGTGTGGGGAATTTTTTTTTGTATTTCTTTATTCTATTCTATTCAGAGCCCATATTTCACCTATTCACTAATACCAATATTATCACATCATCAGTTTGTTTGTCATTGATTTTCTGAGCAGGTAAATAGGGACAGTAGATTAAGTTTCCAATTTGTGACTTATACAGAAATTGTATTTTAAATACACCTGGCATGTTGTCAGATAAAACATCTTGTGTTTTATATTCATAAGATTAAAGCTTGGAGGTTTAAATAAAGATTTAAAAGATTCAAAATACATTGATGGCAGTGGACATGTGATGAAATGAGGAAAAAGATGGCAAAATGAAGATGCACCGCAAGTCACCAGGCCAAACTCCTGTGCTACGCAATCTACCTAGGGTACAATCAATTATGATTCCATGTGTCCTTATTTCTCTATCTATCCACCCCAGCATCCATCTCTGTCGAAGGCCTGTTGGTGCCACACTGATAGAGTTGTGGAGAAGAGGGGACAAACAATGACGTGAGGGACTTGGGTCACATCCACCACCGCCAAGTGATGAATAATCCAGTTTAGTCGCAGCAAGGAAATTAACATTTTTGGATGCTAAAGAAAAACATCTGAATACATTTCATCAATCACGCCTTCTTTTGTTTCTCTCGGTGGATTGATGCTCCCTTTTATCACTCAGAAAGCGTGGCTTTAGACTTTGGTTTTCTTCACAGTCTTGAAATGCAATCCGTTGTATCTTTTTTTAATAGTGTTTTTATGCCCCTGGTTGGTTTTGATGTGTCTTTTTTTTGGAGTTTCAGGTTGAAGTCAGAAAAGTGTGCACAACTGATTTTTTAAAGCAATTTCACTGGCTTTCATGGTGTGGAATTGCTTCATGGTCATGTAATGGCACCATAATCAGTGACTGAATGTGAAAGTCTTTGAGAGTATGTGGTGGATTGAATGAAAAATACATACATAAAACAGTGGTCTGAATGTTTCCGTATGTGGTTTTTCTGACTGAGTGGCTCAGTGCCAGTGGCAATAAATGTTATTTAGTGATGGAGAGAAGGTATTCATACCTAGCATTGATTATTATAAGGTAAGCCCATATGCTATAGGCATTAGTACGCATTTTGTTACAGTTGAGGCTTGTGTACAGCATTTTTAAAGCCAAATAAGTTGCACAAGATAACACTGATGTTCTCTGTTGCCTGTATCCTAGGGAAAGCTTGTACTTGTTAACAAAAAGAATAAAAAGAATAATAATTATTTCCTCATTCTTAAGTAATTTATTTTTCATAGATGTTAACATCTAGTAGGTGGCTTTCACCCTAGGAGGCTTTCCCTCCTTCATGCTTTCTGCTCTACAAGCTGCAAGCTTTGTTGCCGGATCATGGCATTGATTAATCTCCATCCATCTGGAACAAATGTGTGCTGGTGACAGTCGTTAGCAGGAAAGGCCCCACATTAAAAAGCCAGTGGCAGAAATTCTCAGACTACAGGAAGAGGAAACTGATGTGTAGCAGTAGCAGAGCAGAGTGATGGTGGAGATACCGTTGGTGGAGGTACAGTTTGAAAATACGGCAGAGTTGCAGTAGTCACAGCTACTGTTGTATGTGTGAGTGGAGGGTTCAAATCTCACTCATCGATGTTACAGTAAATCAAATATTTAATGTTACCGGGCTTTGTAATTTAATATTCTTGGGAACTCCATAAAGACAGATATTTTCAGTCAAAGTGACTTTGCAACAGGTGAAGGAATTACAAAAATAAAAAAAAATCAACAGCATTGGTACCGGTTTTGAGCCCAAACTACATATGTCATACTATTGATGCAGTTCTTCCTGGTGTTGAAAATCTCCATTTCATTGCGTTTAATAATGCACACAACTTTATCACAATTTCATCGACAACAGTGACTCATTTCTGGATGTTTTCTGTGTAAGGGATATTATAGTACATTAAGACCTATCCAGCCTACAGCTCTGTGGATCAAATGATCCTGACTCTGCATGTTTATGTGAGCTGATGTTTCTCCTGGGGTGTTTTTAGCTTGAAATGGCTAAGGAGAGATCTCTCATTTGAGTCTATTCAACTCAAGTATTGCCTTTTAAGCACAACTTTGGTGCCAACACACCCCTCTAACAAACAATGTAGAATGCAGTTTGTTTTGCTGATCTTTTATTCAACAAATAAATTGCACTAATGATAGCAGTAGATAGATTAAATTTTTTTATAATTTTCAAATTTTCAAATTGTTTTAGGCATTACATTTTCAAGGCACAGTATAACCCAAGTACCCCACAGTATACAAGCTCAGCACAGTTTAAAACAGATCTTTTGAAAGCATGAGAACAAAGCAAAGTTTGCTAGAAATCCAGCATTGTGAGCCCCCTGAAAATACAGGCACTCAATTTATGGGTTAAAACTGAATCCATACAGTGTCTGCCTGGGTTAAGATGACAAGTCTGTTGCTTGGTGATTTAGTCTTGCTACGGCGAACAGCTCTGCCTGCTGAGATGTTTAAGCAAGTGGCTAGCTCTCTTTACTTCCAGCTTTGCGGTAACAGCCCACTTTATGGTTTAAAGGCATCAACGGAGGTGAGAGATTTGTGAGACCCCTTTAAACCCTTATGGTCTTACCTTCTCTCTCTTTCTCACATGCACACATTCTTTATATAATAGAGACATGCACCTAGAGAAGCCCAATATACAGTATGATGCACGAGTAAGGTGTGGTCAGTCCTGCTCAACTCATCTGCAGACCCGGATCACATCCAGATGTCCACCAGCAGGCCTGTGTAGAGACTGGGCGAGGTTGTTTCTCTTCCAATTCCTACTCCATCCATCCTCCACAACACGCACAACCACCATCCTGGCAGTTGCATGCTTTTTCACAAACTATCAATTTTGCAGTATGCCTGAAAATGCACACATTAATGAGAAATGGGGGGGGGGAAATCGAGGGAGGAATGATATTACCGGTTCTTTCCCACCACCATCTTTAAAGTGGAGGATGACACAACACTTGGAAAGGAACACTTATTGGGCTGTGTGTGTTCTTTGAAGGGTTTGGTCTCTTATTACCATGTCTTTTAGTAATCTGTCTTTGAAATTATGTCTTAGTGGATTTAGCTGGCATTATGGGTTTTGATGTGTTGCTAATACTGTGACCATATATTCTGCAGTCTTTACAATTATTTATTTATTTATGATAATCGTATATATCTATTATATTAATACATTAACCATCTACACATCAGTAGATTTTCAGAATAATCTCTCACTGTAACACCATCAAGCTAGTGTGCACCATCAGTCACCTTAAATCTTTATTGTGCTGCTTCTCCACAAAGATATAATTAATGTTTCAGATGTAGTCAGTGAAAGCACGCTACATTTCTGCTGCACTGTTACTACTATAGTCATAGGAATCATTTGGAAAACCCTCCAGTATTACTATAATAGAGAAGGAGCAAAACCTTAGCATTGGCCAACACTGTGTCACACTGAAATACATCAATCATATGAAGAATATGAAGTATCAGCCGTTTTATGGATAATATTCTGTCCACTAGTAAGCATTACCTCACTGGATTACCCATTACCTGATTACCTGCTCAAAACTTGTATGTTATGATTTGACTTCACTTTGTTTGCACAGCCAAGCCACGGCTGTCTTTTTTTAAATTTTATTTATTTATTTTTTTTGCATGGGGGTATTACCTAGTTGGTATGTGTACAATTTAATGGCAAACTGATGTTGATACTGTGCAATAATCTTTCCCTGGAGAGCTTTTGTGGGCAGATTGTCCAGGAGAAGCACATTAGCCGTATGTGTTGGTGGTATTGGTGGTTGGGACCCTCTGCAATTTCAGCTGCCAGTTCCTTTGGCTCTGGGCAAAGGATTCTCTGCCATTTAATGGTACCTTAGACTGACTCAGGCTTGGCCCAGCAGGTTCCTTTTTGGCTAACACAAGTGACAGAGGGAACAAATCTCCTCCTCTGTTTATTTAATTGCTAACCGCTCCGGTATGAAGGACACGTTCAAAGGGCCGACGAGCAGAGAGCTGCCTCGCGTTCCCCTCAGCCTCAGGGTAGCATGGGTCATCCCACATAATGAGTGGAAGGACTTACTTTACCAAGTCTGCCTCAACCCAAAGGCAGCACGTGGTTCCCATTTAAGCACAGGGGAAAGATTGCACCTTCATCTGCTGGGCATTTTTGTGTGTTTATGTGTGTGTGTGTGCAAGTGCACATATACATCTGTTCTTTCGCATCCTGAAGTGTGCGTGTGTGTGTGTGTGTGTGTGTAGACACAAAGATGAGCGTGTATGTTTGAGAGTGTAAGTGCCTTGTCCGAGTGTGAGATCATTGTGTTTGTACTGAAAGTCTTCACCACATGTCCAGCACATGTTGTCAGGTTGTGACTGGCACACAAACCATATTTATATCTGCATGAGGAGCTCAGAGGCCACTGGCCAACCTGAGATGGGATGGAGTTTCGAGGTAGACATCAGTGCAGGACCTCACACGCACGCGGACGAAAACACACTGACACGCACGCACACACGGAGTGCGGTAGAGAGCAGGGTGGGCTAATCTTACACATGCACTGTGCAAAGACGGTGAAGCAGGGGATTCTGAGATCATTTTGCAGTGAGTGAGGGTGGCGAGATGGAAGAAGGGCGAGGAGGAAAAAAAGGGTTGAGAAACTTGGAAGAAGAGTATAAGAAATTATAAGAGCGAAAAAGAAAGTCAGATAAGATACAAAGAGAGATTATTTTCTCAATGAAGAACGTGGTCAATTAAAAACCTTTTATTAAAGCTTTTGCATTTTTTTTTTTTTAAGGAAACATTTTTAAGATCATGGTTTTAAAATGGAGGAAATGATTATATATATATATATATATATATATATATATATATATATATATATATTAATTTTTAAAAGGTGAGATTGTCGACAGTTTGAGGAGAGAGATTCCAGTCAACAGCTTGTGTGTTCTGAGTTGCCTAGGGTAACTGTAGACATTGTTATTGCGTTGGAGGGGTATTTCACAGGAGATTTAAGCAATAGCTATCACCTAACCTTCAAAGTCATACTGTACATATATCTCCCATCACAAACTGTTACAAGTCTTTAATCATGCTTCAAAAATGTGTCACTGATATGTCCCCTTTCTAGAACAAAACCTTTCAAGTGTGAAATGCTTTATGCCCCATCCATTTAATCTATTATCTGATGACCCTGTACGTGTGCAATCAGACACAATCTACAGGCCAAACAAAGGACAATAATCCTCCCCTTAGACAAAAGATGAAAAACTGTGGAAAAAGTTTGCTTTGCCTCACAATTTAAATAAGAGGCCCTTTATTGGCTTCCCATTTTTGTGTAAAATGTTTGATATCCGTTTTATGTATTGTGAGCACGGCACAGATCTGTGCTGCTTAAACAAACGTGCCCCTAAAACAAGGTGTTTGATCTTTTATCTAATCATTCTCATCTGTTTCACTCGTGACTTGATACCAATCTCCCGTTTTGTTTCTGTTTTCTCACGCGTTCGAGAGAGAATAAACAAAAAAAACGTTATTTTGAAGAAATTATATAGAATTGAGACTGATGTAGATTTTTGACAAATGTTTTATGTTTAGGTTTCTTAATATAATGCAGTTTGTATTCCAAGGTAATCTACTCAAAGTAACAACCTCTTTACTGACAAGGCATACAGTATATCCATTCATGCTATGAATTATTCAGTAGTCTTTTATTTGTCTATTTTGGTTGATTTTATTTATTACACATTACCACAATTCTCCTTGTTTGCCTAAAATGAGGGATTTAATTACCACTTAGAATAACTACACATTATATCTGCACTATGAAAGCTTTTCATACATACTATTTCTGAATTACTGCCAAAAATGTGTACTGTACTGTGTTTTTGCCAATAGCCTAAGAACACACTTCACATTTATAGCAGTAAGTCAGAAAAATACAGTACAAAGGTGTTCTGTGAGAGATCTATTTTTATTCCTAATATGTAGTGATTTGAAAAATTATAAAAAACGTTTTTACTGTTGCTGCAGTTAAGCACTTGAGCCCCTTCACTTTAATGGACTTTTAAGTACAATTAAAATGGGAAGAATTATATGTTAGAACCATCTGTCGCTCTCATGCAGCCCACACCTGAACCCACTAGTGGGCAGTAGAGGCACTGCTGTTCCTCAGTGAAACTCTTGCTGTTTACATCTACCAACTGGGATGATTCATGGCTGTGTGCTTTCTCTTCCGTGGGATGGATGTGTTATGGTGGTGGAATGATCCAAGTTTATTGCGGATGAAGAGGGAGTCACAGGATCTCACACAGGATTTGTTAATTTGTTTAATTCCTCCGAGGAGGTTTCTTCTTCTCCTCCAGTAATCAGCGCCGCCTCCTTTTTTGTTCATCAGCTGGAGGAGCTGGGTAATTACACGACAGCTGTAGGTGCAGCTGTTTGAATGGCTGCCGCTTGTAGCGCACTGTCAAACTTCATAGCACCAGAATGATGATGTTGATACTTGTACTGTAGCCATGGTCTATGTGTGAGAGAGTGCTGCTAGTAGGATGTAGTATGTTCACACTAATATGTGTGTGCAACTGTGAGTTTGCATGTGGC
Organism: Nannoperca obscura; assembly: GCA_036024295.1. NCBI lineage: Eukaryota > Metazoa > Chordata > Actinopteri > Centrarchiformes > Percichthyidae > Nannoperca > Nannoperca obscura. The sequence goes on along the minus strand of JAVQJL010073617.1, from coordinate 9,471 downwards.
TTTACTGTGTCTAACTGTCTATGCATCCAGCCATATTTTTCAGTGCATGTAACCCACAGTGGAGCATGTGGTCTTGTTGCGTCATATTTTTGCTGTTTGCTAAGTGCCCTGCACCACTCGTAGCTGTCCACAAGTTATGTGGGAGGCTGTTTCCTCTCAGGATGGGAAGTTGTTTCAGCCGCACTGTTGGCCAAACATTTGTTCTGGCCACCATGAGGAGAGCCCAATTACCCTAAATCCACCACATACTTATGTGCCACCCTGGTATGCCAAGTGTGCCCACCTCTGTCTCGTGTTCTTGGCATCAGTGTATTCAAGTAATGTTCAAGCAGAAAATATAATTAGCACTAGGCACAGAAAAGTGAGCACAGCTCATGGAGATCATTGATACCAAAGGTTAAGTAAAGGTTGTGTTATGTAATGTAAAGCCCTGAGCAGTTAAGGCTTGGGTTTGTATTTATTTTTGTCTGTTTTTGGCTTCCGTCCTCATGTGGGCATACAATTGAAAGAAAGGGAGTAGTATTGTCCTGAGGCACAGTGAGGCTCGTCCCTCTCCTGCACCTTTTTCGGGGGGGGGACTCACCGGCCAGTGGACTGCCAGCATCTGGCCCAGATGTGAAAATGAACCAGAAATGTCCTGCCACTCCCACTCTGCATGGTCACCATTTCTCTCTTTTACACAAACACTTGCAGTATAAGAATAATAAAGGAAAATGCTTTTGCTTACTCAAACGTATATCACATGTTTCAGTCAGGTGTGAATGTTTAAACTCTTGTCAGGCTTCTGAAACAACCAATTGATACCTTGACACGACTGAATGTGATGATATTCAAAGGCACTATACCACTTGAATTTAGTTTGAAGTATGCTTCAGGAGGCTTATTTGACCTGCTTGTTTTTATCTTTCTAGTAACTGCTGCTTATTGTTTTAGAGCTACTAATAGACTTCTCTATCAGAAGTGTGCCTCTTATTAGGACTTTGAACTTAAGATCCATATTTAAAGAGTTCTCAAAAATCATGCACAGTGCATGATCCAAAGTAAAGTCCACTGACAGCCACAAACCCAGATTTGATCCCACCTTATCTGAGAATTTTCCAGGCTCAACAACAACTCTGATGTTTCATGTTCTGCGTCCCCACTGATCTTCAGCAGATAAATACCAGCTGGACCTGAACTCACTTTTCCACAATAAATCTGTATCTATCATTCTCCCTCTGAGCAGCACTGTGGGTTAACGCTATGGAGATGACTCCTCTTCACTCAGGGACACTAATGTTTGTCGGAAACGCGTCACATCCGGGAAACGTGATGTGGAAATGTGTGTCTGCCTCCCTCTATTTGCGTGCATGTTGGGGTGTGTCTGTCTGTATGATGCTCACAGACCAATGTGTATACATGTGTGTTTGTGTCAGCGTCTGTGCATGTTAGCATAAGTATCTCCATGCGTGTGAGTGCATTATGAGTGAAACCGGGTCTGGCATGAAGATCAAAGTCCCTCCATAACTCCTTAGTCAGTCAGTGGGCCAGCCAGCGTATTGCCAGGAAGCTCCACTCACCATGGGGGATTTTGAGTTATTAGGTTCAGATCATTTCAATTAGAACACAGTTGTTCAGTTTGTGAAAAATTCAGGCTCTCTCTCTCGCTTTCTCTCTGTCTTTTTCTTACTTTGTTTACAACTCAGTCATTATGGAGAAAACTAATATGTAATGTTATTTAAAAAAACACCTGTACATGCTTTAGTACAAACAGTAAGTCTGTCAGTTTTAGATCATTGCAATGTTCATCTAACGGTCACAATCAGAAATCATCTGGGTAATTTGGTTATTTTGGTAATTACTACAATTTGTATTTGCAACCAAAATCACTCTGATTAAATTACCCTTTCCCGTTGAATTTTTTTGTATTAGTTTTTAGCTTCTCAATATGTCACCCCCTCCTGGGTGTCCTTGCTAATGAAGTGTGATGGTAGTGATGAAGTGTAACAGCGGCTGGTTTGGAGGTGCCGTGCCAGTGACAGGGTGGTCCCTGCCTCACATTGCTGCTGCTGCTGCTGCTGCTGCTGCTGCTGCTGGCACCCTCATGCTCATCATGCACACATTGTTCGGTGGCACCTGGCCATAAGAGGGGTGATTTTGGAAAGCCTGGTAATGATCAGACGTCTCCTCATTGCTGTTGGTCTTTGCACTGTGTTTTTATAATTTTCAATTGTTTATTTCATTACATACAATTAATACACGTGTTATTAATTGTGTGTAATACACTGGTAACATCAATAAATGTTCATTACATTCACTGTTCAGTGATGCCTGGCCACATAGGACAAGTGAATCTGGTGAATCTGGCAGCCCCACACAGAAATAGTTATAATCAGTCTGAAGAGCAGATAAAGTGGCAGAAGTTTTCCTCGTTGCTCTTACTCCTTCCCTTTTGCAAGGCAACAGTTTGGATGACTGTGAGTTTTTCCTTGCCATTGTTGCCTAGTGCTTGCTCATGGTGGGAATGTTGGGTCGTGTGTCTGTGTCTCTGTGTGTGTGTGTGTGTGTGTGTGTGTGTGTGTGTGTGTGTGTGTGTTGAGTTGGTCTTGACCTGCTCCAATGCGAAAAAGTGCCCTGAGATAACTTTGTTATGATATGGCGCTATATGAATAACATTGAATTCAATGACATCTCTTACTCTGCTGATTCTGGATCTGTTTTTATTCAGCCAGTATCATAAGATGACAGCATGACTTACTTGTTTTTTTGTTTATGCACACAGTGCTGATCGTTTCCTGTCTTTGCAGACTCAAACTACCCAGGTTGTTTAAAAAGGCTTGAGTGATGTTCTAGTCATGCAATGATTCTGAAAAGGCTCAGATTTCCTCTGTTCAAGGACAGATAAAAAAATTCTGTCTGAGCCCAGCGATGCGTTGGAGCATCATAGGATGGGCAACTATAGAAGGAATATTACAACAACCTGTGTAGAGGTTTTCCTCAATTTATGTGCTTTTCTTTAAAGAGTGTTCTTTCAAATGGAGGTTAGACTTTGAGAAGTTCATTCATCAGCTGATCATTCTTTTTGGTGTCTGTCATGTGCGATGATGGATCTTGGGGTAAACGTAGCAAGGTTAGGGAGGTGAAACTGTCCGTGGACACACAGCCGGTTTCAGTTTCAAATTGGCACACAAATGGTTAGGATTAAGGCTGGAAATGTGGAGGCCGCCACATATGTAATGGTAGTCAATGTGGTGGGTCACTTCTGTTCCAGCTTTTTGGTATATTTATACCCATTAAAGTCCTCTTCAGATTCAGTTGTGATTGTTGTTTTTTAATTTGCCAGTTTTTGTGATGGAAACCAAGTACAAGCACTCACATGTCTTGACAAGACTTCCCTCTGCAGTGAAGTGGCTCTCTTTTCAAGTTCATCATGATGTATATTTATCTATACCATTGTCCTTGAGAGTACTTAATTCTGATTCACCATTGAGTTTGCAGGCTCCAATGTAACAGTGTCAATACTGTACGTCAATTATTATTCAGAGGTGAAAGGCTACTTATTTCAGCTGTCAGTAGGCTACAACGTCTCCTGCTGGAGTAGTAAAGTTACATGTATTCCAAGATTGACAACGACAGTGCCAACACAAAGTTTTCATTGAAAGACCGTGTTACCCCCTCCCAATATGAATAAACTATATTATGTTTTGATCATTGGCAAGTGTGGCCGTGGCATAAGCTACATAAAGCAAGACATTTATCATCACTCAGCTAGCCACTACCTTAGAGGGAGAAAATGTCTAATGATGCAATAAGGTTATCTTACCCCCCAACGTGTTGATCCCGGGAGTCTGTAAGTCCATTTGGAGGGACTCAGAGATTCATTGGGGTGGGGTGGTGGGGGGGCATAATGTCCAGCAGTGAGACTAATCTGTACATATGTGGCTGGCACGTCAGAAGGCCAGATGTTGGAAGAGCAAATTGTGTGTATAGTGCTGCCCTCACAAACCCCACCAGCACATGTGCACACATTTGGTCAGAAAGACCCATAAACAGGGTATACCTGATTTGCTTAGAAGACATACTGTATAGAGGTGGATTTACTTACAGCATTGGGTGTATGTCAGTTTTCACATAAAGCTGTGATCAATGCGTTGTTACATGTTTACATATGCAATGCCATAAGTCTGTTCTGATCTTGGGCCACCTATTTTGGGACGGCTCTTATCTATTGTATCACATTAAGACTGGTTGGCCGCTGAGTGAAAAATATAGTGGCTTTTCATGAACTGTTGGTGTTGGACACCACATCAGAAATTAAGTCATTAACTATCCATCATGAGTGTGAATATGTAAACAATAATAGAAAGCCCATTATGAATAAATAAACGGGCATTTTTTTATTATTATTTATTTATTGTCATGCTAAAGGATTGTTAGAAAAGAAAGTGGCTGTGTTTATGTGTCCTCACTCCTAACATGTCAGATTGGCCAAACACATTTTTGGGATTATCTTTATACAGAGGCTTATCTTTCATAGACAGACATTGCACATTTCTTTTTTTTCTTTATTTCAGTTTCTTTTTTTGTCAGAAATTCAAGTGATTTGTTGGGTTTTGCACTCAGTTTAAAAACTGGTTAAACTCTGAGGTTTTAAGTAAAACTCCCCATAATCCTCACTCTCCGCAGACCCTCAGGGTGAGTTTGTTTACAATAAGCACCAGGGAGCAAAAAAAAAGAGAGAAAGAAGTTGAAAGAAACTCTTCCAAGACTGTGCAACTTCTTGTAAATACCATAATTGCCCTGAGTTGTATCATCATGCTGAGTGCCTCTGTATGTGCCAAGTGAAGTTCCAGTTACATCCAGAGATGTGTGTGTTTTGGTTGGCAACATAGCACTACCCTCTAAACACAGTCAGTCACACCAGGGCCAATTGGTAACAGTTGTGGTCAGACCCCCCTGCACTACAGAAAGGGATACAAGAGGAGGTTTGAGTGAAAAAACTATTCCTTTACTTCCCTCTTTCTTCATATCCTCAGGAGAAATCATCTCCTGAATAAGCACAACAGAATTAGCCCCACTGAGTCAGATTGCATTTAAATTTGTGAGGGAAAACAAGCATTTTCTCTGTGCGCTATGCCTGCTCTGGGAATGAGTCCTACAATAACACACAGAGTTAATACAGCACATCCTGGAGCCACACTGGGTGTCACTTTTTATGGCAGTGCCTCCATCACATGTGCGCACAGACACACACAAACACTCACACAAACCAAAACCACCACTGCTAATGCCTCTGAGGATGAGTCAGCAATTCCAATCCTTGGGTCGGATATAGATCTGGGATGCGGGAATTTAAACATTAAAATAGAAGCAGTCTCCCAAACTTCTCACCATGCTTCTGCGTGTGAGTGTCATATTTGCTCTCTAACTTGAATTAGGCATTATAAAATCATGGGATTTTTAAGGCCTCATGCTTGAGTTGCATTTACCCAATGTGGTATCCCAATGAATACGTGTGAAGGAATGGATGCGGATCCTTAACTGTCTTGATTGCATACTCACAGGCATTGCAGTTCTACATGGCTCTAATTCTGGCAGATCACCTCTTAAATGATGAGGTCAGAGGAAATTCCACACAGGATGCTACATTTCCAAATAGTAATGCACATTCTCACACAAGCATTGTATTTCTCTCTGTGACTTGCCCTTTTCCCCATCTCTGCTTTTTTGTATGTCGCTCAACTCATCCTCTCTCTGTTCAGTGGACCATAATTAAAACCTAATGAGCTACATACATCCACAAGTGATATCTGGGCCTGCTTGGTATCCATTCTTTGGCATGACCATTTTTTTTTCATTATTCTTGTCCCTTACTTGCCTTTTAATGTATCAAAACTCTACATTTCTTTAAAGACCTTGTATCTGGCTTGTTTTGTTGTTGCTTAAGTTGAATCAAACTCAGTGCTCAGTGAGGTAGGATATCATCATTTTGAGTTCTGATAAAGAAACTGGGCTGACAGGAGAGGGTGTTCTCCTGCAAGGGAGGTCAGATGGTCAGCACCTCCAAGTAACTCTGGAACTCTGCTGGAAAATGGTGTATTGTTCCCTTTGGCCTGAAAGTTAGTCACTTCCCCACATGAAGGGGTTCAACTAAGATGGAGCATGAGATCAACAGGGGGATTGGCACCACTTCATCAGCAATGCAGACATTGTACTGGATTGTCATAGTGAAGAGGGTGAAGATCTCATGATTTACTGGTTGATCTACGTCTTACCCTCAGGTATGGTCAACAATAAGTGTCAACAATGATTGGAATTGGATTTCAGAATTCAGAGCCAGTATAAGGGATCCAGACTAGAATAGTTTTAGTATATGGTATATTATTAGTATATTTTCTATAGTATTCTTACAACTTTTTGAAAGCATTACAGTGCATTGCAAGAGGATCTAAGAGGAGACACAGCAGCTGGAGGGATTATTGTGACTCTCTGACCAGTCCAGCTATGAGACGGATGGGTGGGTATGCTATAAACACCCAGTAAATTAAGTGGGAAAGCTACATCCGCCTGTGTACACCCTGGACTAGTGGTATACTTAAACTGTAAGTGACTTAAGAAAAGAAAAAAAACATTCAGTGACCCTTTAATATTTTCTTCCAGTTCGTGCCTTGGCCACATAATAATCATTTAGCACAGCCCAGCAGCCAATCCCACGGATAGTAGGTGTCTGTCTTTGGTTCCAGATGATGCTGACAGCAGGGATGGAAACAGACCTGTTAACTAATTAGCCCTCAGAGAGCAGGATGACCATAGAGAGAGGCTGTTTATATAAAAGTTGAAAAGTACTGGAACAGAGATGAAATGGCGTTGAGATTACGCAGAGAGTCAGCAGCATGAGAGAGTAGGTGACGTCATATGAGAGAAACATCTGTCTCCTATTGGGGTGTGTGTGTGTGTGTGTGTGTGTGTGTGTGTGCTTCAGGGCACTTGTGCCTCTACACAGACTGGCCACGTTTTATATACATTGTTTTTGTGTGAATAAAAGGCACTGTTGGTAGAAGAGAAGCGGACCAGGGAGGCATTCCTGTCGCTTTCAGCCTAAGTATTTAGAAGTTACCACAAGCTCACATGCTCGGTCAGTGTCTGCTACCTTAGTATTCTAGAAAAGGTGAAATACAACAATAATAAAATGGAATTATTTTCTTGGTATGCACATTGTTAAATTTACTCCAATTGGTGTCGATTCTGCAAATTTCCCACTGAAAGTTGACTCACTGGGTAGCACAGAGTCAGTATAAAATACTGGAGCTTTACCTTATTCAAGAATGTACCTTCCATTTTCAGACTTGGATTTCTGGTCAAATGGAATCGGTTTTACAGTTAAGCAGTCCACTTTATGCAGAATCTATATTCTAAGCCTCATTTTATGCCACAGCACCTGCAGAGGGCTTTGCTCAGCTCTCTGAAAATGTTGCTAAATGTCTCACTGATTTTGAAAGGAAGAAAGCATTTTCTGGAACCTACATGAAAAGAGATACCAGTATCATTTATGCATTTATTGATTGTGCTTCTTATATAACAATATTTTTAACAGGCCCTTTCGATGGTTCAACACAACATCGAGGGCCTAGTATTGTTTAGAGCGGCCTCTGCCTCTTGGCTGCCAAATAATTTTTCCCGTTTTCACAATGAGCATTCACAAAACCATTTGCTAATTTTCAGGTTGTTGTTATTGTTAGTTGTGAAAAGAACGCAACAGAGATTATGATAACAAGTCCCTGGGCTCAAAGAAAGCTCGTTAATGGCCTTCTGTTTAACATGCAGTAGATATAATTAGGCAATAAGGGCATAGTCAAGCTCGTCCACAGCAAAGAACATGGACATCCTGAACATCTTCACTTTCTCCCCAAGTTGTTGCTCATTTCACAAGTTATGGAGATGGTGAGCACAGCAGTAGTTTTTTGTGTTTGATTTTTATGTTATATGTTTTATTGGGTTTGTTAAGGACATGAGATACATATGCACCTTGTCTTTAGCGTATACCATTTTATTTTGACTTGTTCGTTACTGATGTGTATCAAATACAAAAGAAAATTCTATAACAGTCAGTGTGTTTTGTTACTACTATGAACTGCAGACTTTTGGAAACATGTAGCTCCTGAGATACAGTGGCATGCAAAAGTTTGGGCACCCCTGATCATTTTCAAGATTTTCCTTTATAAATCATTGGTTGTTCGGATCAGCAATGTCATTTAGATATATCATATAGCAGACAAACACAGTGATATTTGAGAAGTGAAATGAAGTTTATAGGATTTACAGAAAGTGGGCAATAATTACTTAAACAAAAGTAGGCAGGTGCATAAATTTGGGCATACGTGGAAGCAAAAGTTCCCATAGGAAATTGAGAATTATGTTGTCAGAAACATGACTTGATAACAGGGTGAATTGAAGAAACGTGCACATAAATTGTAGGGCTACCATTCTGAAAATGTAATTCCGCATTTCCTTGCAGCTGTAGTTGAAGGTCATGTCCTATCACTGCTGCATCTTGGCATGGTTGAGAATTCATCAATGAATTGAGATGTTATTGCAGGGCCAGAACTGAATCAAGAAACTTGGCACCAGACAACCAGAAACATCCTTTATGACTAGTTGGAGTGGCATGCTGCACAAATGGTTCAGTGTCTACACCCCTTCCCTGCCAGTAAAGGAAGAGTTTCTTCCTTCTAAATTGTTGCCTGATGCTTCGATGATGATGTGGGAGTCTCCTGGGACATTGTACAAACTGCGCTCTCATGTCTTCCATCTCCTCGTCCTTGCCCCTTCACACTCTGGCCCTCCAAAATGACATGCTTTACTTTCCTTCCTCGAATTATTCACGCAACTTAATCACCTGATGTACGCCAAAACATAGACTGTCTTGTCAAGCGGTGATGGCTCCTAGTTGAGGAAACGTGTTTTCTCACCAATCCAATATAAAGGCAGCTAGAGCTAAAGACAGTTGTGCTCACAAAGACAAATGATGCGGATGACCCTGAGCACTCACCTGTGAGAATTCGGTCACGTAGCCCAGTTTTTGGAGAACAAAAAAAGCTTAGATCACACAGACAGGACTATTATACCATAAAGCTGCAGCAATAAAAGGTTGTTTCCTCTCTGGAGAAGACTGTCTGTTTAACTTGGCATTGAGCTGTGGGTTGTGGATGAGTCTAGCTTCCCATTCCTGTAAAACCACCATTTATCAGAGACTGATATGAGTCTGTGCTTCCTTTTCTTTGACTCTGCCTTGGTTCCTGTTTTACTGGCCTTTTCATTGTTCAGCCCCTTTTTTTTTTTTTTTTGTGTTTCCTTTTAGACAGCTACTGGACAGGACCAAATCATCACCATTGGAGTATAAATATAAAAAACAGGCCACAAATCCAAACACACACGTTTAAGATGAATTATTACAATATTTTCGTGTGTGTGTGTGTGTGTGTGTGTGTGTGT
>JAVQJL010073610.1:0-10958 GCA_036024295.1 Nannoperca obscura | reverse complement strand
TCTGTCGGCACCAACAGTCAGGAAGCCCTCGATGGACACGTTGTTATCTGGGATGTCCTTGTGTAACCACGTTTCACAGAAGCACATTAGACTGCATTCCCAACACTCCGTCCGACTCCGGGCCTGCCCCTTTAGCTCCTCCATCTTGTTAGCTAGCGATCTCAATGTAATGTAGCGATCAATGTAATGTAAAGTCATCCATGACTTTACATTACATTACATTACATTTAGGCATTTAGCAGACGCTTTTATCCAAAGTAAAAATCCCTCTTTAGCTCATCCAAAACTCTGCTGCCAGGATTCAGACTAGATAACATGATCACATTTCACCAGTCCTGGCTTCTTTCCACCAGCTGCCTGTTGTTTTTTTTCTCTCTCTCTCTCTTAGATCTCTATGTCCCTTCTCACTCCCTGACATCCTGGGATGCACTGTTCCTTGTTGTTCCATGGTCCGGATTGATAGAGCCTTTGCATTCAGGCCTCCCAGACTTTGGAATGACCTAACTACGGCGATCAGGGCAGCAAACTCTGTCTTGTCTTTTAAACCCCCCAAAAACCCACAAAATAGAATAAATGTTATTTTGTATTACATTTTAGTTCATTTCATTTTCTTTATATTTTAAATGTGTTCAGTCTTTATTGCAAAGCCCTTTGTGTTTTGAAAGTTGCTATATGAATAAAGTTTATTATTACAATTATTATTTTGTGGCTGTCGCACTGAATTTTATGATATTGTGCAGGGGGTAACTCGGTAGTTAATGCATTCCATCCATACGAAATAGCCAGCTTTTTATTCCTAATCCTCGTCTCAAATCAGAACTTTTGTGTAACATTTAAAAAATTGTTGAAGCAAAGTCACAAAAAACAATGATCAAAAGCTGAGATGGGATTTATCTGTGTCTGGTAATCTCTTTTGTCTGTCCCTCTGCACAGAGCTGCCAAGTTCAAACCAGATATATCTTCTATTGTTCCTCTAACTATGAACATGCTCCACATCACATGATGTCTTGTGGGAGGCAACAATGAATTTGACTTTTTGTACTGCTACAACTATTATCAGTTTTATTTTCAGTAGGTGGCATCAAAGCTGTGTCTAAAAGAGTAGCTGAAAGATAACTTGATGTAGCAGCACTAATAGCAGTAGTGGCAAGGATTCATGATTTTAGTTCTTAAGCCTGTTTGGCTTGTACGATGTTTACTGTGTATCAGTGGTTTAAGCCTATATTGTTGTTGTTGTAGTTCCTCATATTATTCCTCAGTTTTCTGTTAATTTGTGACTAAGAGCAAACTGTAAAATGGATGTATAAACTGAAAAAAGATGGGGAGTTACATGAATGGTTAAAATAAATACAGCTAAGAGGCTAAGATATCCTGACTCTTAGTACCTAGTGTGGGTCAAGCTCCAACAACTGCCATTACAGCTGCGCTTTGAGGCTGAACTTTGTCCTTATTGGTGCATAGAGCTAAATTGCTAAGATCTGAATGGAAACATGCTCGTTAACATGCTAATGTCTATCAGGTAATGCTGATTGCGTTTGCATGCTAACATTTGGCAGCTGAGACTGGTGGGAATGGCATTAGTTTTGCTGGTATGAGGTCATTAACCAAAGTGAAATTTGAAATTGATGATAGCATCAGGGGAAAAGTACCAAAGTTCATCAACATAATTCATTCTGGACCAAAGTGGTGGACTGACCAACCAAGGCGGGTATACCAAAGTGATATCACTTTTACAATGCTCCTCTAGAGCCACAGAAGACATTATACAACTGTTTTCACCAGCTGAGTAGAGTTCCCCATGACTATTAAATTAGCTTTGAGGAGTTCTCCTTTGAAGATACAATAAAGCTATTTCTGACCAATAGGGAGCCAATAGATTTCAAAACAAATTCACAGTAAAGGTTTTGATGTACTACAGTTTGTTGGGTTCTTACAACAGCTTATACATCCAGTGTACGCAGAGCAAGATGAGTGTGTCTTTGAATTCCACTTTATGGCCTCTGGCCTCTTCTTCCAAATCAAAAATAAATATCATCCCTGCTAACTGTTGCTACTGTCTGTAGACTGTGAACTGTTCAAACCAATAACTGTGTTATTGCTACTGGCGGTGTTATTGCATGCTATAAATTATATAGGAATGCTTGTTTAATGAAGCAACTTTTTAATAGTTAATTATACATTTCTTAATAATATTAATGTCCATAAACCATTTATAGATGGTGTTCTGGTTCACAACAGTTAAAAATCTGTTAAATCTCTCAATTACTGTAAATATTTTTGCACATTCAAGGACCCTCTGGCTTAGTGGGCCACTGGGTGACACCCACAGATCCAAGCTTGGTTGTATCAGATTTTATGAAGACAAATGAAGCAACATTTCAGCAACTACACCATGCAAATCATCCACAGCCCTATGCATACTGATTTTGTGTATTGCAAACAGTTCTATGATTCAGGCCATACATTTGGGAAATCCATTAGAGGATACATGCATTCATTGTAAGTTGCCTTTTCTGGATGAGAACACAGATCTAGCACTACTACAAATGGGTGCTGATTTTGAACTATCAAGGGATGTTACTGCCCTGCTCCTGAACCTGATGAAGTACTGGAGCTGCACTGCAAACACTTAAATGTGCTTAGTAGTGAGTAACAAACCAACAGTTTGGAGAGCACAGATACAGTGAAAATTGCAGCCTGCTGCTGATTGTTGAAAAAGAATCCAGCTGTGAATCACACAGCTGAAACTGAAACTGTACTCTTGAACTTTTGAATGGGTAGGCAAATAGCAAGATGTGTTGCAGAGCAATTTGGAGTGCTTACAACAGTCTGACTGTGTCTTACCTGTTATTATTAACTTATGTATAAATATTATCCCATCAAAAGTGCTTGTGCCAATGCTTAAAAATCTTCCTAAATATAAGCAACAATCTTGTACCACCTGCAGCTTAGGTTAAGTCCACTATTTGAGAATTTGGGTTAAGTCAAAATTTGGGACATGTCCGAATTTTGACTTACCATTAGTATTGTTTTGTCTTTTATAATTTCTTTTCATATTTTTTTCCTGCTAGAAATGCGCTTCCATAATGATAAGTCTGCTGAAATTGTTCATTGGAACACCTCATCAACTATTTAGCCAACGTTGTAAATCAGTGCTCAGGCTCCATTAGGCTGTTATGTTGTTACATTACCTATTTACTCCCTTGTGAAACAAATTGGTTAATATCTGACTACTTACTACTGAGGCATATGATCGTCCACCTGGAACCTGGTTGTGGTTCTGCTCGAGGTTTCTACCTGTTAAAGGGAGTTTTTTCTTGCCATTGTCTACTAATGCTTGCTGATGGTGGGAATGTTGGGTCTCTACAAATATAAGAGTTGGTCTCAACCTGCTATGAAAAAGTGGCCTCAGATAACTTATGGCGCTATATAAATAAAACTGAATTGAATTGAGCTTTAAAACGTGATTGATAATTCCAATACACTCTTCGTGTCCATGAGTGTGAGTGTGATGCATGATTACATAATGCGTAATGCATAATCATTGGTGTAATGTAAATACTATAATAATATATTTTTTTAACAAAGGTGTTGTCCATGCAATGGGAGGTGATCCAGATGCAAATAAAATTTGTGCAATATGAAAAAAATCAAAAGCTACTGACAAAAATCTGAAATGCTCCCACGGCCCTTTAAGGATGTTTCCTAACTTCAGCTCTTCAATCTACTGTCAAGTTGTGCAGGTGTCAAGCTTCAACATCAAATCATAAGGTACAAATAACACAATTTATCATGAACTGCACAGCTAATCTGATGAGAACTAATGAAAGGTTTTTGATGATGAACCTGAGTCTGACTGTGATGACGAGACAAGAAGTTATAAGTAGCACCTTTTTCTATGATTTCTAAACAGATATGGACATCGAAGATCCTGTAACTATTAAGATGAGGCTATCCACTTAATTTACGTGTTGTCATCACATAAAGAATGGTCCATGTATGATACATTCCTTCTGCAGCTGACATTGAATAATAACAATACAGCACAGCCACAGGAGCAAACTCACAACGCTCTCTTCATTCTATTTCAAGTGCACTTTAAGCAGAGGATCCACAATGACATTGTTTTTGAAGCTGTTCAGGCCTCTGCAGAATTATGCCGACACATCTCAAAGATGTCAATTCAGATGGAACTAATTCTACCTAAGGTTATTTTTACTGGCAATTTTGCAGTAAGTCAAAGAGGCGGGGATTTTTGCCCCAGTAATTCGCTTACATGGCAGATTTGGGCAGGACTGAAATTAGAGACATATTCCAGTAACAATTACATTACCCCCATTCTAACTGTAAAACTAATCCAATCCAGAAATGGATATGGTAGTCAACAGTTGATAGTTTGGCTGAACTATGTACAGGAGTACAGGAGTACAGGAGTGCCTGTAAGCCTGGACATTTCAATGCATTTGGGACTTTGATGTTGCATTTAATTATCCACCAGAGCTGAAAATGTGACTGTGGGACAATCCATATGTAAACAATCCATATGTACAACAAACGTCATTATTAGTTCCATAAAAACAAACAAACAGACTAAGCGCTACAGCCATGCTAAAAGCTGTGCTTCAACTAAATGCTTATGTCAACATGCTGCCACCCTCACAACTGTAAAATCCAGTTGTTTAGCAGGTATAATGTTTGTCATGTTCACCATCTTAATTTAGCGTGCTAGCATGCTGACATTTGCTAATTAGCACTAACCCAAAGTACAGCTGAGGCTGATGGGTCATTCATTTTGCAGGTATTTTTCATGTTTTCACTAACCAGTGGCACTAAATGAAAAGTCAGTAGAAATTATCATCTGGGAACCATGAATACCTGTACCTAAGTTAATGGCAATCCATACAATAGTTGTTGTGATATTTCAGTCAGTCAGGACCAAAGGTCTGGTCTGGCTGACATTGCCATCCCTTTAGTTATGCTGTAGTAGTGATTTAATATTGAAACATCTGCTCTGCACTAGACTCACATCTGTTCAGTAGATCATTTCAGAGAAGCTTGTCACCATGTTAAACTTAAATCTCACCACAAGATCCATTCAGTATCTGTTCTGGCAGCCATATCATGATCTTCATCAGTTTATGGGGTTTTGTGTTATTATCATAGAAACCTAAAAAGCTACTAAATTGACCTTGTGGTGAAATTGTTTTCTTCTGTTTCTGTTATTAAGAATCAAGAAATAACTTTGAACTGCAGCTTGTTAAAACACGCATGGCATGTTTTATTGTTGATTGTTGTAGTATTTTGCACACTGACCTGGAAAGATCCTTTAAATTAATTGTAGGATTTAAATACTATATATGTATTTTTTGGGGGGGATCTATGAATGAACCTGATGAGATTTATGTCACATTATCAAGATGCTAAGCTCTTCCCTCCCCTTTGTTTCTGCTGTCATGACCAGTTAACATCTGTGGAAGGATTAAATAAAGATTTTTTCAAATAAAGATTCGGTGCTGTTATACAGTATCTGAGCTTTAGCTCTTGTCATCTTCATAACAAAATGTAAAGAGCATGCCAATGTCATTGTAATGACAAAAGCTGATGCCATCAGATATTTGAAACCCTGCTAACGTAAACAGAAATACGCAGTATGTTATTTTGGTTACATGCTGGGTGCTGGATAATGGCTGCGGTAGATGTTGCCTCACACGGACTGTCAAAGCAGGTGAGGCAGCAGATAAATCGGACAATTTAATTGCTGCTGTCAGAGTTGGAGGGATAGGCAGCCATACAGGCTCTGCTCTGCTCAATGTGCCACAAAGCTCTAACAAGCAGATGATTTGGACACAAAAGAGGGAAGTGACTCTTCATGCAGCATATCTAATCTGGCATTTCTAATTAGAGCATCTAAAGACCTTCTTCTTTTTGTTCCGCTGTAAGTGTGACCCGAGAATGGCGGTATAGGTCCGTCTGTCCAACACAGATGTCTCAATAACTACTTGACAGATTGCCATGAATTATTGTTTGGATGTTTCAGATGTCCTCAAGATATTTATCCAAATATTTTGGTGACCCTCTGATTCCAAATTCAGGCCAACATTTCCTATTGTAGCAAGGAAATATTAAACTTGAATGTGGCAAATTATGAATATCATTTCAATAAAATATGTTTGGGCATTTCTTCTAGCACCACATTCTGCATAAGATTGGATTCCCACTATTACTGAAGCTGTAGAAGCATGAAAATAGTCATCATGTTTTGGTTTTGTCCAACACGTCAGTACTGTGGGTTGCAGGGCCAAAGTCAGAATTTTAAAGATGACTGTGGTCATAAATTCACATACCCTAAGCACCACCCCATCCATAAAGAAAATTTTGACTAGCCACTCAAACCGTATTCTTATTCAAATGTTTTCTGTAAATTGAGTCCTCCCTTAATGCTGCTTCAAAGCATTCCCCACGCTGCCTGTCAGAATCAGCTTTCACGATCCACTATGTAGAATTTGTGAATAAACTCTTCTTCATTGTTTTGAAGACATGACCATGGTGCCTAAAATGCTACCTATGGCCTTAGTTTGCTGTGCTGAATTTTGCAAACTCTAGGAGCTTGTAGGAGCTTTCAACCAATGAAACAATGTCTCAATGACAAAATATCAAACTGCAAAGGACCTTGAGATGGCGGCTAAATGTTCCAGAAAAAGCTGATTGGATACTGAGTTATTTTAAGTGATAGGAAGTATAGAGCACCATAGACCAAACATACAAGATACATAATAACATAGCAATAACCTAATTTTAATGTTAACAGTCAGAACAACAAGGCAACAGTAACTCAAAAATATCCCTGATGAATAAAACACACTTTACAATACCTTGGCCATTTAGTGATAGTAACTTGAATTCATTCCCTGGTCCATGAAAAAGTGAATCCATACCCTAACTGTAAGACAGTGTTAGCCACAGTTGTATATATGTCCTCATTTATGACATAATAAACCACACAAATGTAGGCAAAACTTTCAACCTGCTTGAAGCTTTGCTTCACTGAACCTACAAACACTGGGTGGAATGGAAATGGGTCCATTTGATTGACAAGTTTGGTGAAACAGTGATAGATGAGGCAGACTGCTGAAAACAACTCATTAAGTAAAGCAATGCATGAATGAATTCAGACTCATTCATTTCTGTGTGATCCATCCAAATGTGTGATTTCATTCATTCCTTCATTCATTCATTCACATAGCTGTGGGTACAATTCTATTTGAATAAGACACGGAGATTCAATATATGATTCGATTCCTCCGCAGACCTCACATGTATAATACCCTGAATCCATGCTCTCTCTCTCTCTCTTTTGTTTACACACACACACACACACACACACACACACACACACACACACACACCTGCACTAAAAATAGCTTTCAGTTTCTAACCTGCATTTCGTAGTTTACGGTTCCTAAGAACGGAGACGATGACCAGCAGGTTTCCCAGGACATCCACCACAGTGGTGAAGATCAGCACGCTGGCCAGCGCCGTGATTGCCCATGCAGGGCGCGCTGTACCCTGGTCCGGCCCCGGCCCGTGTTCCGTCCGGTTCTTCACCACGTCCATAGCCTCGCTCCCCCTCCTTCACAGCCCACGGTCGGTGTGAGTGATCGCTGGCATGCTGTTTCACTGTGACAGTTGGGTTTTGTCTGCCCTGTCACTGCGTCCAGCCGCGTACCTGCGCCAGAGTCTGGAGCCGCTCCGCCGCCCCGCTGCCAATCCACCCGCAGCGGACCGCGGCCCGCCGAGACCCATAGACAGTCCAGGGAGCCTGGATGCTGAGAGCAGTCTCCACACCTCCTCCTCCTCTCCCTATTCGTTCCCCGGCTCTGTCTCTCCAGACCTCACGCTCCTCATCGCCCCAGACACTTCTCCCCCCCGTCGGTTCTCTGTTGTCTATGGGACTGGAGGCAACTCTCCGAGCCTTCTCTGGCATTCCGTTGCGGTCTCTAGAGCGACTGTGCTGTACTGTGGTGTGCACATGATGGCTTTTGTTCTATGGTGATATGAACATATCATCTAGCTGCTTCACTGGTCACACAAATAAAGAACATGTATGTTTGTGTGATGAAACATAGTAACATGGACACCTCCCCAGCACAGACATGTTCTCCTGACTGGTCTTTTTATCCATATCGTTTTTTAGATATTTATTTAAATGTATTTCATTCTGTGTAATGTTCTTGACACAGTCTTGTTTGTTTCATTTGAAGGATTTTACACGAATTATTGATCCAGTGTTTTCTCTGACTTCAGCTTTGATTGTTTGTTGCAGTGTGTGGGTCTAGTGTAAAGATGTTTGATATTGTGAATTTGATTCCCAATGAAAGTCCATGGCCAAAAGCTACTTTGGAAATTCTCAATGCTGGCAGTATGAGGGGAAATCAACACTTTGTTTTGCATGGTTCCACTTTCCTATTCCCTATTAAACCCATTAAAATTTTTATATTTAAAAAACTGTAAAGCTAAATAGAAGAGTCACAAATCAGTGAAACCCTAACCCTAAGACAAATAAATGAATGGTGAAACAAAATGAAAGCACTATACCATCCTCACCTCGTCAGATGGATTAGCAATGTTAGTATGTGGCATTGGTAGTGAAAAATATAGCATCTCAATCCCCGTGTACTTCCACAGGCTCACCACAGAGTTGTGTCCTTGCTACTTTTTCTTTATCTTGTATCCAGATGATTGTCATAGTAAATATAAAAATCATATTATTATACAAATTACTGACAACGGCGATGTGTCTATTCTCAGCCAGACCATACTTCAATGAGTGTGAACCTATACAAAAAAAACGAGTTTTTATTTAAATGTATCCAAAACAGATGGTTGCTATTGCTCTTACTGTTGCTCTTACTTTTATGAGTACTGGCACACTTTCACGACTCTCAAAGGTTGTTTTGATGAGGACTTCATGATGCAAGTGTTCAAATTGTCATTTTAAACCTAAATAAGGTTTCCCTAACCTTACCCAAGTCATCATTTTAACGAAAACCTTGAACTTTGCCTAAAACTAACCAAGTTGTTTTAGTGCCTGAACCTAACCAAATTGTAACCATTGCAGTTTAGAGCTCTTTTTTCAATATTGTTGCAGCCATGCATCATCTGTTCATTCAATTATTTCATTTAATTTGGAAAACAAAAGTCAGAATTGAATTTTCTGCATGTGAATATTATGCTGTGATTTCCTGATGGGAGTGGTCCACCAGTCACAGGCTCACTGAGGAGTTTGATTAGTGTGAAAATGATGTCAACGACATGGCTTTCATAGTCACCAGATGTCGTCTGAACGCCTAGGGTTGATTTCACGGGACATTAAGACCGTCCCCTCCACCACCATCATTAAAACATAAAATGTTGTTCCACATACTTGGAGATTTTCTGAAGCTGTTCTGAATGCTTGTGATGGAATAACACCGTACCTTTATCTGTCACCAATCTTTATGTCTAAACAGCCTCTAACTTCAAGCTATTACTTCTCAGTTAAACTAACCCACCCACATGTGATGTCATATAAAAAGTTGTTTTTGAGATGCCTGTGAAAGAGTGACAAATAGGTTTTATCAGATCAAATCGAAGGACTTGCCCTCAAATTATTTCATTAACAATGATACATAATTACATCATATTACGTTGAATGGCAATTTCCATTTGTCCAGAATTGTAATAATCAGTAAACATTGTAAACGTGTGTTTTGACTAGAACTAACTTACCCGCATGGTTCCATCAGTAGAATATCAGATTTAATGATATAAATGTGACTAAATCAATCAATATATAAATATGTTGTGTGTATGTGTGGCAAGTGAAAAATAACTCCTAAGTCAGCGTATGCTGTACAATTTGTTGGTATTTTGTGTGAATTATCTGCTGAGACGATAGCCTCAATACTTAAGTCTGTAATGTTGGAAAGATATTTTACATCATTTGAAGTCTGGGAGGTACATGCAAGTATGTTAAGTATGTTATTATCAAGTATTGTGCTAACATGTGAGCCAACTAATGGCAAAATATGTTTACAGTAGTTCCTCTTTGTGGTTTTTGGTCAAGATGTTAAACTGTTCTTTTATCTTGAAATGATTGTGACTCTTCCCTGTGTTGTATACCACAGGGAGTTCTCCCCTGAGATCTGGATGCTTCCTGATTGCAGTGGACGTTGTGGATGACCATGTTCCAAATTTTGGCGATGCACTTGTAACATACTACTGCCTCAACAACTGGGAGCAACTCTGGAATTCTTGCAGAGGTAAGACCTAAAGTGTAATTATTGTAGGTCGATCTATTTTAAACACGTTTCTGACATGTGTTAGTTACTTTCCTCACTCTCAGCCAGGCTAAAGCACGTTTACTTCAGCAAGAAAGTAAAACCAATTCGGTTATTTGGAAACACTTTGGTTTCAGATTTAGAGGACTAACACTGCCAAAATCAATAAAATGAATAAATGTCTCATTGTGTCTTATACATTTCTACTTCATTATGCAAATTAGGAGGCTGCCATTCAAAGTGTGTCATGGGGTGCCTTTTTCTTTCTTCCTTGTTGGATCCGTTATCCCGGGACTACTGCTGCTGCTGCATGAGGGCCACAGTGCACCACAGGTCAGATAGACATATTGCCACGGGGCAGCTCAGTGTGGTGTTGGTGCTGCTACACCTTTTTTATTAGAAAAAGAAATTAGAATATTGTGAAAAGGTTCAATACGGCAGGCTCAAAGTGTCACGCTCTTATCAGCTAATTAATACAAAACACCTGTAAATGGTTCCTGAGCCTTTAAATGGTCTCTCAGTCTGGTTCAGTAGAATTCACAATCATGGGGAAGACTGCTGACTTGACAGTTGTGCAGAAAACCATCACTGACATCCTCCACAAGGAGGGAAAGCCGCAAAAGGTAATTGCAAAAGAAG
>JAVQJL010073595.1:0-22588 GCA_036024295.1 Nannoperca obscura | reverse complement strand
GGTGATGAGTGTGTGAAGACCGGGGGAGAAATACTGCTGACTGATGGAGTGCAGGTGTGTCGACATGATTCCAGATACAGAGCAGGGGATGTGAAGAGGACAGCCACACACCCCAGAATAATACACACACACACACACACACACACGAGGGAGGGGAAACACCAGAAACACGAGGGAAACCCATGCGTATGGTGGAGCCAGGACTATTTAAAATTTCCAGAATAGAGTTTAAGCCAGGCCAAGCTAACATGTTTACTTAAACAATCTTCTAACATCAGCATGCCGTGTTGTGGCATTTCTCTAAGAGAATATTTCATATTTCATATATAATTTATGACTTTACCACTACTCTTTGAAAATCACTATGTTCTTTTCTGGTGTAAGGATGGAAAATGCAACAACCTCGAGTTTGTGGCAGACGAGTATTCCTCACGCTTGAGTGACTTCTTCTGTGTTGATACACTGATGCACTGCAGGCTGTAAAAGTGTCATTTTTTTGAAATACATTTTTAGGGGTGGTCTATAAGGTCAGTCCACCTTACTAAAATATCTTAACAACCGTCAAATGGATTGACATGAAACTTTGTACAGACATTCATTATCCCTAGAGGATGAATCCTTTGGACTCTGATGACCCTTTGACTGTTCCTGTAGTGCCACAATCAGGTTAACATTTTCACTTAAAAAAATCTCAACACAGGTTAGTATCAAATTCTTTCTAGTGGGTAATTCCAATAACCTCCATTAGCACGTACCATCTCCTTCATCCATTCATGTTTTCTACCTCAGGTCTCAGATACCAGGCAGATAACAGTAGTTGCAATGTTAAATATCAAATATTTGAATCCTAAGAAAACCAAGACTGCAATCTGGCAAAGGGACGGACATTTAATTATCCCTTTGGAGACTTAATTTGTCTTCAGACTCAAACGATTATACTATTTTTTTCCCCCAAAGACTTTCCAGATTTTCAAGAAATGATCGACATGATGCAATACTTTTTCTATTTGATTTTTTTGAAACTTTAAAATCGGTCTTTCTTCTTTTCTCTGGCTATGAGCCAGTCGAAAGCATTTAGTAATACAGACTGAACTACGAAGGTCACTGGACAGAAATCCAATAGTAACCCCTTTTAAAAAAAAAAAAAAGAATGGGGCCAGAAATATTCCAGACAGCTTCCCTCCAAACTTCAAATCCCAGAGTGAACTTCAATGCTTCACAAACAGTTCAGAGGAGCAGACAGAGGATGCAGTCGAGGAGAAAAGATATAAAAAAAAGGTCAAAAAGTAGAAAATTGATTTCAAGTCCATCCTTCAGGTGTAGCTCAGGATGGTGAGATAGCATTTTGATACACTGCTGCTGTTGCCAGAGAAGCTGATGATGGACTTGGGTTTAAACGTAGATCTTTATGCTTTGCTGTGATGTCAAGGTGTCTTCTGAGGAGTTGCTTTTGTTGGACATTTTGCCAAGTCTTTCCATGACATACTTTTGATGAGGAAGCTGAGATATTGAAGTAGGTTCAGGATGCTGGACTCCAGACCAAACCTTTGCCCTGTATGAATGCAATAAACTGATTTAATTTATTGGATTTACCTGTTAGAGTCATTAACCAACACTGAAATCATCTGCCAAGGAAGGCAGAGAACAGTTGTCTTTAATCATTGAAACATTTTATCTCACTCAGAACAGACAAGTTACTGATTAGATTCACTGCTCTCACAAATTCCTGTTGACCAATAGGGTTTTTTACTGAACCTGAATTTGACTGAATAGATCTTACTGAGGGGCTTTGCTAAGGAGTGGCACTGATATTTAACCATACCTTCTTAACATAACAATGTTTGGAAGTTTCAGTTCAAGAATGTTAATATGTAAAACCATTACTTTAGACCTTGTCCAATCCCTTATTGATTAACACTTGTAAACTCTTGCAGGGTCCATTTATGGTTTTTCCTGGGCTTTTAACTACATCTCATGGGCTTAATGGATCTTTCCCAGTGGTCATGGAGATGGTTTTACCAAAGGAATTTGTGTCACCAAATAACAGGAAGTTCAGTTTGGTGAAAGTGTAGTCCATGTATTGGCAATAGGTCCCAGGTGTGGCTGAAGTCATTTTGAGAGTAAATTATGTAGCGGCACTCTGCCAAGCACCTTTCTCTGCTGTTTGAATTGCTTTATATTGCGTGAATCCCTTCCTAAAAAACGTAAAAATAAAAATCCTGTTTGCTTTGACAAGAGCACATTTGGCAAAAACATCTCAAACTTAACTGTATCAAATGAAGGAACTGTTTTTTGAGCAGCTGTTTGCCAATTCTCTTTGAGCCCAGATTGACCCTTCATGAAGTTTCAAAAACCAGAAACATAAGTGCTGTTCACAGTACGTTACCCCCTAGCTACCATGTAAAATATAAGAGATGTCCCCCATGACTCTACAACTTCAAGCCATGTCTTAGACATCAAACACATCGAAGAGCGAGCTCACATGTGTTGCCACCCGGCAGTCTCACAGAAATCAAGAGAGGCGGTGTTCAAAGCAGGGGAAATATACTTCCTGTCTTTGCCAGTTTCAGTGTGTTGTACATTTATTCAAAGTCAAAAAAGGGAAGAAGTGGAATTAAAGCATCCCCCCCCCCCACCCCAAGGACAATAAAGAGTTGAGGTGGGAGGGAGTGAGAGGGTGGGAAGCAAGGGACCCAGAGTTAAAACGAGGGACGAGTAATACAGAGGTGGGAATCGTTCTCTCCTAATCTAAGGCTCCCATGGTAGAGAGGGAGAGAAGACATGTGTGCAAAGGCTGATGAGCCCCCCCACTGCAGTTGTGCAGACAAACGATGAGTCCTCCATATTGCCTGGAAAGGTTGTAAAAATGTTAGCCATTAGTTCAGAGCTGACGGCGGTGAACTTTTGGCCCCGTCTTGACCAATGTGCTGAAGTGGGCCCACACTGAGCCGAGATGGATCCTTCTGAAATCAACTTTCCGGGGGTAGAAGACACACAATGATTCGGCCTGTGGCGTTCAGGATGTGTAGAATCCCACATTCCCAAACTGTCCATATAAGCATCAACGTTGTCAGCCAGTGCTCTCCAACACGAAGTATGACTGTATTCTGATCTGCCACATGTATGGTTATTGTTAAAATGGAATTCCCTCATTTGTTTTTACTTATTCTTATATGTATATAACATGGTCCAGTATTGCATACCACAGCATTTAAAGCTCCAGCTAGTCTGCATTGCTCATCCTTAGATAGGCTTTATACAAGAAATTTCAACGGGACCGCGGCTCAACATGTGCTGTAATACAATTCAACATCATCCCATAAGGCACTGTGTTGCCCAGTTACATCTGTACACAGATTGTGGACGACTATGTAATGGGAATACTGCTGTATTTGTTCTGTTTTCATGTGCAGTGTTTTTGGCCTTCTCATTATTGAGCATAACTCATTGTCTTAATAGTGCTAGAAACAACACGTCCACATCACCCTGCAGGGTTTGTTAAGACAAAACATTCTTTTAACCATGACCTTAAGACAGGACACAGGATGCAAACACTGCTTCCTCTTTTGTTTCTGACCAACAGAGTTCTTTATAAATGTTTTTCATCAATGTACCTGCTGCCACTAGAAAATGTCCATGTCTTTTCTTCGAAAGTGTGGAATAGGACCAATATTATCTGACACTGACAAACAACAGCAATTAGCCAATATTCATTAACACTTTGTTTGACACAGTGACAGCCTGTTTGTGTGCTTGCAATGATGGATCATTTGTTAAGGTGATGACTCAGTGTGAGTGTTTTAGTTCTGAATAGGTTTGTCTAAATGGTTTTACCTATTCATGCATCATAAAGACCGACTTTTCTTGACTTTTTTTGCTACATTTCAAAATGGCTACCTCCTCTCCTCTCCCCTCCTCCTCCTCCTCCTATCTGCTTTGACATTGCATCCCAGCGGAGCTCCACCAGGTCCGCTCATAAAATAAAAAGTGTGCCTGTTCATATCTTTGACAGCCACGCGTGCCGAACAAAGACACACAAATGTGCACACACACTACAGCGTACACTTGTCACAGTAGTCTCACTTGATCCAATCCCTTGATACAACCCATAGATACCCAGGAAAAATGTTTTACCCAACCTCCTAAACACACACACCTGACACACTCCCCTACAGGAAAACCAAGCATATCAGACCAGCACTCTCTAGAGGAAAATCCACTTGAGGATATCTGGATGGAAGTCATAGAGGCCCTAAAATAAACTGTGCAATGTTCCAGGAAGTAGTGCCTATTCATACGTGAGTGTCGCTAGTTAAAATGCTTGGCTGTGGACCAATAACGATGAGTGCAATAACTTCACATCTCCAGTCCTGGGAGATAGATGAAGGAGGGAATAAGGAAAGGGAGGAATGTCTGTCCTCTCACACTGCAGAGTGATGATCTCTCCCTCTTTTTCTTTTTTCCCCTCTGCTCTCCCCCCCTCCGTCTTAGCCTCCTCCGCTCCCCAACAGCCGAGGCATTCACGCACCACATAATTGCTGCCTTTCTCTCCCGGCCCCCCTCCCTGGCAAGGTCACTCCTCTCCCATTGTGTTACCTCCCAAGTCACTCTCAAAAGGCTCATTCAGATCAGTTATGGGGCTTTTGTAAATATTTAGTGGGGGCATTCGCTGCGCACCACATCATTTTCACTCGCTGTATAATTCACTTGAGGATTACCATGCAGTTGGATCGTGTCCTTGATGCGGAGATGCAGCAGGGCTGTAAATAACACCTCAGTCACATTAAACACACTGAAAGAGTTGCTGCCTGGTGGATATACACTCATTCCATTGTGTCATGCAATCATATTTATTTTACTGTGCATGGAAAAAGTGAATCAAGCTGTGTTTTTTGCAAGGTCACCATGCTATTTTTTTATTTAAAAAATGTTATCAGTGGAGCAAACAGTGAGAGGAGACACTTGAATAGTTTGTCAGAGCATGATAGAGTACAGTATTCTGTACAGTATATGAAGTAACAAAGCCTAAAAACCTTTGCAATGCTTCACACACAATGTACTACATTTCCTGAAGAACCTGTTTACAAAAATATAATTCCAGTTGTCTGATTTACAAATCTGAAAATGACTAATGACTCGTGTTGTACACATGCATGTCTTAGTATATCACCTTAATGCCATTTATTATTATTAAGTTATTCAGAAGTCGACCTACAAAAATTAGCAAAAGATTCAAACAAATTGATTGGTACTAATATTTTGTCATTTATTGAACAAAATTGAAATAATTTACGATGCAAAAATGACAAATGTTTGCTGGTTTCAAATGTGAGAATTTGCTGCTTTTCACTGTTTTACATTAAAGCCAATTGGAAATATTTGGGTTTAGATCCGTTGGTAGGACTAAACAAGCAACTTGAAGACTAAATGATTAATAGATCATTTCATTAATAATAAAAATAATCCTCATGCACATGGTGTCTTTAGCTTGGTTATTAAAAAAGGCAAGATATTCCATTACACTCAGCTTTTCTTATTTTTATTATCGTCATCTACAAGCATGATTAAACAACTGATAAACTTGTAAAACATGTTAGTTTTAACTGTAATTATGAAGCCCTTCGCTGACAGCACAGTTAGATTGCAGATTACAAATAGAAAGCATTTAGTCTCACCGTGTGTGGCCATGCGGGTACTTTGATGTGTGTGTATCATTGGCATGATACACGTTCACAGATAAATGGCGTGGCAAAGTGTCAAGCTGAGCGCTCTCACCGAGGGCATGAGATTGGTTGATAGATAGATTTCGCACTCGGGTGACTTACTCTTCATGTTGGCTGTACACCAGCTTTGGTGTTTTGTCAGAGAGCATAACATGTCATTATTCCACTCGGCTTACACCAGGAGAGGAAGGGAGGTGAGAGGTAGAGGGTACAGTGAGGGAAGGGGAGATAGAAGGAGAGGACATACACGTTACATACAGAGGATGTATGTAAAGAGAAGAAGGCTATAAAGAAGCAAAATGTATATAAAGATGGCAAAACTAACCTTTAAGGTGACTTATTTAGATATCAGGAACCAATGTCAGCCACCAGTACTGCAGTAATATAACATCAAAGTGTGCAGCTGCCCTGGGGCCCCAGACCCTGAGGGTCTTCCAAAGGCCCCGGTTCACTGAATGCCAATTAATTGTGGTAATTTGATTAATTGCAAATTTGTCAGGGAACTTGCACCACTATGCAGGTCCTAGATTATTAGCATTATGGCGCTGTCTTGTAGAGGGACCTGTTGTCAAAATCTGGTTTGAGTGATGTTTTTTATATGATGCATGTTTTAAATAAAGTTGTGTTTAATTAAACTGAAATAACACTAGATAAGTATGATCCCAGAAATTCTGGCTGCACCGGACTAAATGGTCTTTTCCCTAGAAGCCCCCTAACATGTTGAAACCTGAAGACATTACTTTGATTATTGATGATTTGCTTCTATTTTTGGAGATTTTATAGTCTTTATTGATTGACTGATTGGTGGGAAACATTGATTAATAATAAAAATTGTTACTTGGAGCCAACATTGTATTATTCATCCAGTCATACAAATAGCTTCATGGACATTTCTCACTCTACAAATTTCCTAATTTTTAGCCTTTATTGACGAATAGTAGAGAGACAGGAACCATGGAAGTAGAGAGGGTCGTGACAAAGGAATACAAAAGCAAGATCTGTTACTTGGGGGCTCCAGCTCTGCCTTACTTCCTGTGAAGCCTTTTGTCTCCTCACCTTGCCTTTAACCTTTCTAACCTCCCTGTTCAGCCACTGCAACGTTCCTTCTGCGGCGAGCTTTGGCCTCAAAGCAATTAGCCAGAGAACTGCAACTGGCCCATCAAAAAACCTCTCTGGCCCCACTTAGGCTTGACGGATTACGGGGAGGGGGCGCATGGACGTAGGAGTCCCTGGTTTTTTGAGTGACAGGTGACATAGGGTGCAGCGAGTCGCAGCGTCTGCGGTGGACTCACCCGTGTCATCAGTCCATCCTCCCTCAGGAAGAAGGCTTGTTAGAGGAAGGCAGAGTGGCTAAAACTCCTTATAATTGGCAGCAGATAGATGATAGGTGGATGGCAACACACACACACACACACACACACACACACTTGCACACACACAAAGTGCACATATGCACACACCATGATATTTAATAAGTCATCTATTATGCTGTGTTCAGGACACACACACACACACACACACACAGGATGAATGACAGGGCCGAGCAGCTTTGTGCACAGTTGATGTCGGGAAGTTGTTTCTTCCACTTTAGATCCTCCATATATGGCTGGACTCACAGAGAAGAGCTGTTACACTCTCTCTGCTCCCTCTGGACCCTCTCTCTCTCTCTCTCTCTCTGTGTCTGTCTGTCTGTCTCTTTCTCTCCTTCTACCCCTCGCCTGTATTTCAAACTCATTCGAATCACCTCCACACACATATGCAGCGTACAGTATATATGTATGCAAGCGATGAGGTGGTTCTATATGCTCGAGTGGTGTTCACATTGATTTCGCTCCATGCTTGACTAATGCTAATGTGCAGAACCAATCGAGTGTGTTATCTGTTAGAGGGGAGAAGCCCAAAGGTAGAATAGAGTGCAGGCTGCAGAGCTTGTACCTTCTGATTCACAGTTATGTCAAATCTGAATAGGCTACAACTGGATGTAATGTGGAGTCACACCAGAAAGTGCACATCCTTGAGAAAATGGTGGCGCTGGACATTTAAGTTTGCAGTTAATTGTGTTTTATGGTAAAAATGGATATGAAGAAGAAATGTCCATTGGTAGTTTGCTTCATTTTGGACTTTCCAGCTATCTCCATGGTTTGAAATTGCTCCAAAAAGTAGCTTTACACAAAAGCACCATGTCAATTTACCTGATGCAAGTGGTTTTAGCCCACAAAGGGAGCTCCATGTAAGCGTTTTAATCAAGGTTTTCAATACCCAGGTATTTGACAAAGACTAGAGGCAAAATATTCTATCTTCTGTTAAACCTGAGCTAAAGGTGCTTTGTTGAGCCAATTGGCCAACTATAATGGGCAATGAAATTAAGTTTAGTGTTGCCGCAGCACTTTATGGTCGAGGCTTATCAAACACTGTTATTTGCACATAAATCTTGAGGGGCTATTGGTGGTTTTAATGCACATCCCAAATCTCTTCCCAGGAGCCATGCAAAAGCAAAGTGAAGGGAGGCCTGTTCACTGCTGTCTGACAGACTGTTAGTCTGAAATGTTCAAGATCAGTTTATTAAATAAAATAGCATTTTGGCAGCAACACTGCAGCAAGCAGACACTCCTGCTTACTGCTCTCCATCTTTCCCCTTTCCATGTCCACTGTGTTTCCAGCGCAGATGGCTGCTGCAGACGGCAGCATCACTGTGTGTGTATGTGTGTGTGTGTGTGAGAGTACTTTGTGAGCCCCAACACAGATCAAGTGTGGCGTGGGTTCGCCCCCAATGACAAAAAAGGATGCCTGTATGCATGCATGTGTAGTACACACACACACACACACACACACACACACACACACACACACAGTGGAACACCAGTGGGGAAAGCCCTTGTTTTCAGTTTCTTCAGTCTTGTCAGTGTTGTTAAGTCTCTGCTCGCATTGTAATTCAGTTTGGAGTTGGCTGCTGCTGTGTCATTCACACATACATGCTTGCACAGACACAACAAACACACTGCAATTGTGTGAATTTTATTGAAAAGGAAACCCTTGGTGAGAAAACTGATAGCAGGCATAAACTGCAACTCACTTGTAATTATGACGTGGGAAGCCGCACAGTATGTGAATGTGTTTGTGGTAATCGAATACAATCTGCAACCGCACACAATTTTAAATGGAAGAAAAAAACAAAAACAAATAATATATTGGATGTTAATACTGACATGCAAATATTCAACAACAAACAGCATTCAAAGTGCTGTAAGAAAAATGTGGAGTTGTGAGTTTATTAGCGGCGAATGCCGAGTTGGCTCCCACTGGCAGTGTTGTCGACTTTCCTCTCTCCTCAGCTGCTGCGCGCACAGCGTCACCTCGGGGATGCTCTCACAAAGAGAGTGCCTAATGAATGTGGAAAATGAGAATACCAGTTTGATGAACTCTGTTACTCAATTAGTGCAATTAATTTTCCTGTGGCGCCGCTGAGTAAAATGGAGTCACGGATGATTGAGCCACTGTTTCGCTATCTTATTTTATTTTTAGGCAGCTGCCTGTGTGCATACGTGTGTGTGTGAGTAAGAGAGAGAAGCAGTGAGGGAGAGAGATTTTTTTTGGGAGTCTCATTTTGTTTTCGAACGGAAAAAGAAATTGTGTTCTCGCTTGTTCACCGCACAAGACTGGTTTCGCCTTATCTCTTCTAAGCTAATACTGTTCACGTCTGATTTAGCCTGCAATGAATTACAAATCCGTATGCATTGGAGAGATGTGGAGTCTAAAGGTAGATTCACTCTCATACACTGAAAATGAAGTGATGTGAAAGAATAGAATAAAACTGATTTAAAGTGATCCAAGAGGACGACAATAACAGCACCTCTAGGATTTGGGTCTTGCAGTGTGTTGTGTCCTAAAGCAGTGTTGGTAACATCCATTAAAATAATCTTCATAACCATTTACTGTACTATCATATTCATGTGCATGGAAGTACTGGAAGCTTAGATAAGATTGTCCTGTTTGTAGACCAAAAAAAAAAACGTTTCATTAATTTTATCTGTGCATGTTGGAAGAAGACATACAGTTATACTTACACTCTGCAAGTATATTCAAATGTATTCATTTAGTTGACGAAGAAGCGCACTAATGAGGTACAATCAAAGCCACAGCAGATCAAGCACAATCCTCAAAGTGGTGTGTACAGGTTCAACTGCCTAAAGATGGAACTAATACTGTAACCAATCTCCAGAAGCCAAGTCACTTCAGAGTTAGCCAGATATCTGGTTGCCAACTAAACCTGTATCAGATCAAAACAGCAGTGCTTCTATGTGAATGCTGCAAAGTAATCCAGATTGTGTGCACGTGCAAGTATTTGGTCAGTGCAATGTGCCAGTGGTTGTTGCATTGTACCACAGAACAGCAGAGTGGGGATTTTGCAGCACTACGGTTGGTGTGAAAGGTTCCGAAGCTGCTGCCTGCCTGCTGAATTCAAGCCAGTTAGTTAATCTGATAAGCGGTGGGTCCTAAAGTCGTAAAGTGTCAAAGTAATTGTGGTTTTATTTGAGGTCAGGTTTCCCACATCAAATGTCATGTTCAAAACATGAAAATAAAAGTATTTTTACTATCCACACCCCCCACAGTCTAAGGACCAATCTGTATCCAAGTCAGTATTTTGCTGAAGCCATTTGGCCAGACCAGCTTCTATCCGCCCTCTCAGACCTGTTACCATGCAACCACGTCAAAGTGCCTGGCATAGGAGGGCCAACAGGCGGGCACCCGGCATGCCCACAGATGGTAGGGCGGTCACAACAGGCTGTGCGATTGGTACCCCTCGCTGCGCACACATACACACTGCCCATTCACACACGCACAGAGCTCTCGACTGTTGCTTTGTGTGCTAACAGCCAGGCAGGCTCAACTCCCACTCTGCTCTCCGACAGGCTAATTATTGTGACTCGTGTTGACTTGAGCTGTTGGAAGACGTTGTTCTCTGGTCTGCAGGTAGATACAACGTTGGCTCTGTTAGTGCTAATGAGTGCTGCTATATGAGCAGATCTCCACCCTCTTCCTCAAGCGGTGCTAACAATCCGCCTGGAAGTGACTAAAACAAACGCGGCTGTGATTGACAGGTGGATGCTTTGCGATGCCAGCGAGGCCGCGGTTGGCAAGCAGCGGTGACAGTCGGCCTGCTGCCACACAAGCTGCTCCTACTGGTGAAGCTATAGGCGAGCCCAGGCTGGTCACTACTCCTTGTCCCTTACTCTCTCCATCCATCCATTGATCTATCCATCCGAGCTTTTTTCCCCCTCTCTCCTTGGCCGTCCTTGTCAGCCACGTTTTTTTCTTTCTCATCCGCCTACTCCTGATGCTTTTTTTCTTTTCTTGCATGTCCCACCTTCTCATTTACTCTAATCTTGTCTCTTTTTTTCTCTTCATTTATAGTCATTCCCTAACTTCCTCTCTTCTTTCATCTGTGCCACCTTCTTTTATTGAAAATCTTGAGATTACCAGAAGATATAAGAAGGGTCCAACTAAATACATCCGTCTTTTCAGCTTTAGTGGCTGTTATGATTTTTTTAACCTAATTAAATTCATTTGAATGGAACTGCTGGCACGTTCAGATTGAGTTTAACTGAATTTGAACTGCTCGCAAACTGTCTTGACTTGCAAAAGAGGTGGTTGCGTGGTCCAGTTATACTAATATACTATATCCTTACATTTTATTCAGTTTTCTACGGTATTCTCAGACTGAAAAAGAAATTCTAGTGTAAACGACTTGTGCTAGGTAGGGTTTGTAGACAGGATACGGGACTTTTCAGCATTATAAAGTATAATTACACAACGCTGGTCTGCATAACAACAAAAGCGGAAATTATTTTAGATCTGAGGACAGACTACAAAAAGCACAGCTCTTCCTGCACACTGCGGCACCTCATTAAAGGAAAATCTGCTCTCTTTTTCCAACCTGGGTGCTATTTTGATAAGTTTGGCAAATGCTTCTTTTGATCATAATATTTTACTTACATTTTATTCTGTTGTCTTTAATTGCTGAAACACAAAATAACCAAAAGTATGTGGATGTCCCAAGGAAGTGTGTAGAAACTGGAACATTACACCTCATTTATTTAATATGCTGCTTTACCGGCCTCTAATCTGTTGGCCACCAGATTTTAGAACCTGGCTGCAGGGATTCTCTCTCTCTCTTTCACCCACAAGAGCATTAGTGAGGTCGGCCACTGACGTTAAGGGAGAAGGCCTGGCTCGAAGGTGTTAGATGGGGTTGAAGGTCAGGGCTCTGTGCCCTGAGGAACATTTTCTTTATGGACCTGCCTTTGTGCACTGGGGCTTTGTCCTGTTTCAACATGACATGGCATGACATGTCCCTGAGTGCCACAACGTTGGAAGCACAGTGTTGACTAAAATATTGTATACTGTAGCATTAAGATTGCAATTAAAACAAAGGAGCCTGCAAAACCAGAAATGTCAAATAAATGATTATATAATGCCAATACCAATAAGAGTTAACGAGTAACATGTTAACATACACAGATAGGGCAGGTAGGAAAAACTCTAAACAATAAGAGAGGCTCAAAATAAAAAGGGATTTACCCACAGCAGCACTAAAAGGTGTGAAATGTCTCAATGTTTGTGAGGTAGCTGCAGCTACCGTGTGTGCCGGAAAATTGCAAATCTTGCCATGGCTAATACAATAAAAGCCTAATTATGTTAGCAACCGTTTCTGCCTTTTTGTCTGTTGTAGTTTGCCATTAAATATGTAACAGTTAGTGCTTTACGCTCATTAAATCATGTTAAGAGTATGTGCACGTGTGTAGTTTGTTCAGCGTTGAGATTTATGCCGTCTTTTTTCCTCTCCCCTGCTCCTTCACTGCCCCAGCTCCTTTTGGCAACCCATCCATCCTGTGTGTGTAAGAGTGTGTGTGTGAGTGTGAGTGCTCAAAAGGCCTTCAGGTCATGTACTTTATAGGTCTTGGCTTATCTATGTGATTTACAGTCCGACACTGAGAGCAAGAGAGTGGCAGACAAGGCACGCCATCGATCGACAGCCACCACATAGAGGTGTGTGTGTGTGTGTGTGTGTGTGTGTGTGTGTGTGTGTGTGTCAGACAGAATATTGCATTAGGGCAAACTTGGCTTCTGCTGCTCAGACTCTGTCCTAATTGTCGGGCTGGAAAACAGATGGCAATGAAAGGTCTCTTGGTTCCCTGGGTGTCCCTGAGACAGACAGACACACACACACACACACAGACTCTCACACACACACACACACACACACACAGCGAACCTTCATAGGTGTATTACGATTCGACTTTTCCCCACAAGGAATGATTTATGTTATGCAAAGTTATTATATCGGACCCTTGCTTTTGGATGCATACTGTCTCTTTCAGTGTTTGTGTGAGTGTGTGTGTGTGCGTGTGTGTGTATAAGCACATATGTGTTTTTGAGAGTGAAGGTCTGTCGAGGGACGTGGCACCCGTGGGTGGTGTTTTAGCTCAGCATGAGCTCGGTATCGCTACACCTCCACATCACTGCAGCGCCACAGGGTTGCAGCTTAACGCCCCAACCACTACATACAGTATCTACAGCAGAAATGAACCCTGCAGGGAACCCTGCAGATGTTAAACCTCTCTCTCTCTCTCTGAAGCGTATTTGTTAGTACAGGTCTTTGCCTGCCCAACACAGGTGGCAGCTCTTAACACACATACTCACACAACACAAAATTCACCTGTGCACAAGCTTCCTTGTAGTGAAAAATAAGCAATATTTGGACTTGAACATATTCATTAATTGAAAGCCCTTTTAGGCATTTGTTCATTAAAATTAAAGACAGTTAATGTGTAATCTGCAGGACATTTTTGACAGTTTGCAAACACCTGTGTCTGAAACATGTTGCAAAGTGTATCATTTCCCTGCGTGTTTTGCAGGTGTACAAGGGTACAGCCTACTTCATGGGAGGTGCTCCATGGTGGTCCTGGATGGTTTTGGTGCCATAGGGGATCACTAACTTATTTTAAAATATGTTTTAAAAAGGTTTACATTTATTGGAATGAAGCCACAGGCTGACTGACAGTGATTGGTGCATTAATTTACCAAACATACTGACATGAAGTAAATTAACTTTGCTTTTGTTGGTGAAGTGTTCAGTTTTTTTACTGTTCAGATAGTGTTTTCAGGCTTGTGGGTCTCGCGCATTATTCACTTACGTTATAACCACTTGTGTGTGCTTTTTGTTATTTTACTTGCCTGTGTTCATTTGGACTCATGGGTATGTGTGTGTGTGTGTGTGTGTTTTGGCAGCCTACTACTGACTTGAGTTTCAAAAGTGTTTCATTCAGAGCCAGATGAAATCCCTCCTGCTCATATGGCAGCGATCAGACGTAATATCATGCAGTCGTCGCCGCAGGCAAATACACTCACACATACACAGATACAGGTGGATTTTACTGTGTGTGTGTGTGTGTGTGTGTGTGTGTGTGTGTGCAGTCAGTAATGTGGCTAAGGAGCTCATTACACATCCCCAGTTTGCTTTCCTTTTATGAGCATCGTCTTCTCAAGAAAAAGCATGTTGGAAGGACAAAAATACTGAAACGGACAGATAAAGGAGACAATAATACACACGGACTGAGAGGGAACGAATGGTCACTATTATGACGGGAGTTCTTCATAAAGAAGACAAACAAATTGATTTATTACCGGCTTCCATTCCAGCAGAAGTAATACCTCATGAGTGTGCACCATTCAGGAAATGATAGTTCAGACTAGGTTGAAATGTTTGTTACCGCAGCAGAACAGTTTGTTTGGTAGATGGTTGTGGAGAGTGAGGTGTGAGCAGCTCGAGTTGCCTCAACTAGCTCGCAGGCGTCGCTCCATAAGAGCTCCAACTTGACTTCATTGCTGGAAATATCCAAGCAAATGTGTCAATCTAGATGTGGAATCTCCTCAGAGAAGGGTGTTGTGGGTAACTGTTGGTCGCAGTGGCTCGCAATGGAGCAGATGTTCACGCCTCCCAAATCTAAACATGTTGTGGAGCCCTGAGTCTTAAACAAGTCAACTTTTCAATCCAACTCCATGTTGAAAGGTGAATTTAAAATGGAACACACACGCAAACATCTCCAAAAGACACCTGCTGCGTTTCTAAAAGGTTTGAAATTTATAGTTTGCTCCTTTTGTGGAGGGCGGCAGCTGCCAGCTTGAGTTCACAGCAGTCACTCTGGATTACAATGACAACTCTCACTAACAATCATGTCTTAACGCATTGAAATGTTTGTATAATCCACTTCCCCACTTTTTATACACATGCTCAGATAAACTGAGCACTCAGTCATAGAACAGCTAATGTATTAAAGTATTCCTTTATTTAAACTGACGTGTGTGTGATTGAGGGGTGTTTTAGCATCTTTGTGTATGACTAAGAGTGCTGCAGGCTGGTCTGGGTACTTTGGGGATGTGAATATTTATAATTACACTGTAATACTTAGGAGCATATGTTTGTGTGTGTGACTGTGTATGAGGGTTTCACCTTGACCACAATGACCAAACTGGTAGTTTTTTTTTACTAATTAGTTTGTTTATCATCAGCTTTCAAGACCTCTCTTTCTACAAATACACACTCAACCAGCATGTAGCCTACATATGTGTGAGTGGCTCACGAGTAATGGCCAGTGGCAGGTAGAGAGGTGATGGATTGCCTGATTAGTGGTCTGGCAGGGCACTCCTCACAGATGGGCTGTTAGATGTGGGCATCTGGCTCTGACACACACACACACACACACACACACACACACACACACACACACGTGTTGTATAGACAGGCAGTGTAAATATACACACATGATACCTACACACGTGTACTCTACAGAGACGCTCAAATAAAAACTTCTCTCTTCTTTCACCATCTGTCCCTTTTCTTCACTTACTTCTTCTCTCCATCTCTTGCTGTCCTCCGTCTGTCCTTCTCTCTCTCTCTCTCTCTATGTGCCCGTGCTTTGCTCGTTAGTGAGTGTAATTACCAGGGAAGGGGAACAGATTAGGGCGTTTACGTGCCAGGATGTTTACATGTGCGGACACACATGCTGCCTGTATCACCATGCAAGGGATTAAACACACACACACAATCAGAGGGATAAAACATGCCAATGTGCATATCCATGGCTCATGAAAAGCATAGTTTAAAAACAAACATGGGATAATCTTTAGAACATGGGGAGGTTAGCTTAGCTTAGCATAAAGACAGGATACACGAGTAAACAGCCAGTCTGGCTCAAGAAACAAGCCATATAACAGATAAAATCAGAATTATGATCTGAATACTAAACTCCAAGTGAATACAAATGCCTCTTAGAGCACAAAGTGCAAATCTTTGGCCAGTTTCCAGGGCTTACTTCATTTTTTTTCACAAGTAGTAATAATTTACCTTGATTGCAGTTGGAGGTGTCCTGTCAGAGCTCTATTTTCTAATGGTGCTCTATTGGAAAAATACTTTCTGTGCTTGTAATATAATCTCTTGTAATATCAAACGGTATGGAGTTTTTACTCCATTGTTCCTTTGGTTGTGTGACAAGCGCCATCAAAGTCACTGTCAAAATGATAATTCATTCTTGATGAGAGCCAAAATTCCAACAGGACCTGGACATTTCTCCGAAATGACAAATTGAAGGTCATTTCAAAGTGTAATGGCCCCTGGCTCTCTCTCCTCTGCTCATAAAGTTGCACCCGGAGCCTTGCAGATCTCGTGCCTCCCGTCGTGCACGACGTGTAATTTAATTTCATATGCGTTTCCGTGTCAAACTTGCAGGTGCTTTCCCAGTGAACTGAACTGCTGATATGACAGTAAGGGAGCCTCTTTCACTGTGTCCTCCTCTCAGTAAATTTCCCACCGGGGCTTGAGACAGCCAGGCCCCCCAGGGGAGGGCTCATCTAATCGCACAGGGGTTTTTGCAATGCAGATCCCAGCGCTTGATAGGCTCCCTAGTGTCCCCATCCGGTGTGATGATAATGTCATGTGTCGTATGCTTATTCAGGCTCAAAGTAATATCATTTGTAACATTTTCCTCTCTGCCTTCAGCCTTCGCTCCATAAAGCTAATTACAATGCTTGGCTTTGGATCGGGAAGGGCGAAGAGGGGAGAAAGGGGGGAGGAGGCAGGGGATAATGGCATTTTAAGGGTGGGGAACCACTCCCATTACTTATTATAATGAAAAGCTAATGCGCACACCTTCAGCCTAAAGGGACATGTGTGTATAAGTGCATGTTGCATGAGCTTGTTGTGTATATTTATGTTTACAAACAGACAGACAGACAGACAGACAGACAGACAGACAGACAGACAGACAGACAGACAGACAGACAGACAGACAGACAGACAGGAGCTTAATGCAGTTAAAGAGACATTCTGAGACTTTGAGAGTGATTTTTTTTTCCTCCGGGTAATATCATCCAGAGGACACAGAGCCCTCATTGAGTTAATTAAACCCTCAATGAAAAGATGTAAAAGAATAAAGTCCCACATTCATCGAGCGGTGCTGCTGTAAAAATGCAGTTTTCAAGTTATGAAGTTGTTTCGTGCACTTAAAAGGAGTTTCATAGGAATTCAAATAAAAACTTGTAACAAGCCAGACATCTAATAAACTGAAGAGCTTCTCAAAAATCCAAAACGGGGGAGTCATTATACCCAGGTAAGGAAAAATCCGTCATAAATGGAGATGTGATTTGAAGGCTCCTGGCCTTGCGAGTGTCGACTTTTTTATTAATTTCCAAGTAATCCTTTTTCCTTTGTAGTCAACATTTAAATGAGAGGAGATTTCAGTTTCTGAAAGTAACAATTTGTTTTCATATTGTCCTGTCTATTTATGTCATCAGAAAAGAAAAGTATAACTTTTTGCATATGTAACTGGAAAAAGGCAATAGTGAAGCAGAGGAGCTGGTGGGTGTGGAGGGACTCGTCCTGAGCACAGGAGGACAACATTAGAACTAGAGCACAAGAATCTCATACGCAGCTAATAAGACTAGCACTGTACTCAGAGACTGAAGAGCTGACTACCATACGAGCTGAAGCAATGACCTGGTGATGACTGGGGGAGAAATACTGCTGACTGATGAACTGATGGAGTGCAGGTGTGTCGACTTGATTGCAGATACAGAGCAGGAGATGTGAAGAGGACAGCCACGCCTCCCAGAATGATACACACACACACACACACACACACACAGAGAAAGACAACACCAGGCAAAGGAGGGAGGGGAAACACCAAAAACATGAGGGAAACACCACATATAGTGGAGCCATGACACCACATGCACTAAT
Organism: Nannoperca obscura; assembly: GCA_036024295.1. Lineage (NCBI taxonomy): Eukaryota > Metazoa > Chordata > Actinopteri > Centrarchiformes > Percichthyidae > Nannoperca > Nannoperca obscura. Next base: position 4,570 of record JAVQJL010073595.1, on the reverse strand, counting down.
ACACACTCACTCACTCCCAACACCGCCTTTTTTCTCCACTGCCTGAGTTGAGCAGACAGGTTCTGTGTAAACAATGCGTCGAAAGTGGGTGAAGTGTCCAGAGAGATGAAGCGCAGTGACTCCTCTTCATCTGCCTGTCGCCGTTCTCTTTGTCTTCTTCTGTCTTCATGAACTGTTCTGTTCTGGTGCATGTCTGCAGTGCGTTACACAGAGGTCTTCCATTGAAGTAACTGTTGCACTTTAATATCAACAATGGTTTGCAAGATTAGACTTTAGACCAGCCTGACAACTCAACTTAGTTTTGTTCAACTTTGCATCGTACAACATAAGATGTATGTATGTAATGTATTAAAATGAGGTGTTAGCAGGGAGGGAAGGGGGGAATGAACCAAAGGAACAGTGGTGGGGTGATGGAGTCATGGTGAACTTATCCTTTAGATTCATCGTTGCAACCGTGGTTCTGGTAATCCTACATAAGAAGGTGAGGAAGCAGTCGAGGGGGGGTGAATGGATGTGTTGCATATCTGACCATTTGCACCATAACACTGAGATTAACATTTGCCTTTTTATTAACCTTAACTATGATTTTTCCTTAACCTTAAGCAGGTGTTTTTAGTTAACTCTTACCTTGTTCATATATAATTTGCCATAACCATAATCTTTTCCTAGTGTTAACCAGAGCACGGTTTCCAAGTGGAAATATTGAAGGACATGATTGCATTAAACATAATCCAGGGGTGAGGGCATAGTCTAAAGAAAAGTACTGCGGACAGTACACTGTCTCTGTAACATACATTCTAAAACAGTTCTTCCTTCATTCTCAGTGAATGCATTTTTATCAGCGGGTCTCAGGACCACAAAGCCTGTGCAGCGTGGATAGTAAATTATGGATGCATTATTGATGTATAGAATAAGCTAATACTCTTATGCAGATGCCTCTGTGTTATACTCAATGGCTTCATCGTCAATAAGAAACAAAACTTATGTGAAGGCCGAACCCTCTGCTTTGCACTTAATCAATTAAAAACAGAACCCTGCTTTTTGTGCACACCACACACAGTACCACACACACACACACAGCACCACCACACACACACACACAGCACCACGCATTACGACACACACACGCAGCACCACACAAACACCACACACACAGCACCACCTACACTTTGATGTTCGCAAATGCTGCAGGATTGTATGCCTTTCATGTCGTTATTAGTCTGTGTGATATGAAGGATCTGTGTGTGTGTGTGTGTGTGTACAGGGGATTATGACATGCTCTGAAGATATACTGCTGCCCTGACCACCACCGCCTGCCCACCCCCCACCCTCTTGTCCTCTCAAGGTCGGGGACTACACCGTGGAGAAGGGAAGGGAAGGGTGGTCTTTACACACTCTGCAGAGCACAACTCCCTTACCTCCTCCTCCTCGTGACTTCTCGTCTCCTAATTTCCCTCTCTTTCATTCCCCTGCTCTTCATCATGATCCCCCTTCTGCTCCCCTTTTTACTTTCACATGTCTTCTGTCTCTGCTCTTGTTGCTCCTCTCCATCCTTTTTCACCACCGCTATGCAGCTCTGGCTTAGAAACGCTCCACCTCTGTTCATTTTAAATGTGCATGCTCACCACTTGATTCAAGGCTGATCGTTGGCACCCTGAGCATATTATTCTAACTATATCCATTTTGCAAGAGCCCTAGGACGAGAGTGAGTGAGCTGCTGTCTGCTTACAGAGACCCAGCTGTTTAAAGTAAAACATGCTCTGCTCTTGAAAGTATTAAGAACATATACGTATGTTATATATATATATATTTATAGATCGAGTGTTGCAAAGGGCAGATTCACCAAGGTTTGTTTTAGTGTGTTGTAGTGGCTGATGTAGTATTGTGCCTCGTTTCATTTTAAGAGCCTTTACAACATATAATTAGGTTTTTTTTTCTGCGTCATAGATGCACAAGAAATCTTAGAACGTTGTAAGTCCCCAAGGGTAGCAAGAGGAGATTTGTGTGTTTTTAGGTAATATGTTAGCAATTTCTTTCTGTTAAGGAGACCATTTCAATGTTTCTCCTAAATTTGAATTTGTACTGAATGTAATAGAAAACTCTTGTGTCTGGAGGGATAACTAACCAAATACATCATATCCTGTTGTTGATCAATTCCCAGAAAGGTGTCCTATCAGTTGTTTTTGAGGACAAGGAAAAGTTTTCATGGAAACGCTGACTTTATGTCTTCCATTGGGCAGTAAAAGGCCTGCACCAGCAAGATCAGTGTCCGCCAGTCACTATTAGGCATATAGCATTCTGGGAAAGGAATGGTGAAGTGAAGGTAGACTGATCAGAGATAGAGATGTTGGCAGGCACAGAGGAAGGGATGGCACGACAGTGAACAGACGGTTGGAAGGTAAAGGTAGGAAGATCCACAGAGCAGGTGATGGGATCTGTGCAGCCATGGATTGATATGTCCACTAATCCCCTACTGTGTTGACAGGTGGGTCCAGTCAACCCTACATTGTGGCTTTGCCAAGCCAACAGTGGACCAGCCATGCCAGGCTTCAGCTATGGCCATGGGGACATCTAGTCTGCTTGGTGTGTCTGTTTACAGACAGAACAATGTGTACCGGTCAGGGCCCCTGGTGACATGTTATTGTTTGGACATGACTGGTGGGCCTTATGGGACTTTCAAAGTCTGCCAAACAGACGGCAGTGAAATGGCAGCGTTCACACATGAGCTCACACACGACAACAACTTCAGATGCTCTTCAACTGGTATAACTCTCCCAAACCCGGGATTCCTCTTAAAAACAGGATAATCATCTGATCTTGGCATCACAAAGACACATATATATCCAAGTGGTTTGATTTGAACGTATTCAACCAGGATGATAATTAGGTTTTCTGCTAACGAGAGAGAAACACCACCTGGGTTGGAAGCTAACTTCGCCAGTGATTTGGCACAATTCTTCAATTAGCTCAAGCTGCATTTGAGGAGTTCCTTTCCAGAATCAGATGTACTGTAACACAATTAGTGCTGGCATGTCGTGCACAATAGGGATTACTGGTGAAGTTGTAGGAACGTTATGGTACACTATGTGTGCAAAAGCATGTGTACATGCCAACAAAGCTGGACAATGTGGACACCCAAATATCACACCCATATGTGATTATTGAGCCCCTCATTTCAAACCATGGTCATTCATATGCTGCTAATAAAAAGGTTCACAATGTTTTGGAAACTGGCTGTGGGGATTTACTCCCATTCACTCCCAGACACCTGATTATTTAGTGAGGGCAGTCCTTGATGGGGGGCAACCAAGTCTGGTCTGGGGTCGGCTTTCCAGAAAACCATTCATTTATCGACTTGGAAAAGGAAAGGGTCAATTTTATATCATGGAGCAGTGGGATCCCCCTTAACTGGAACTAAGGGACCTTGCCAAAACCATGAAAACCATTAATGCTGATTGCCAATGGCCCAGGCGAGTCTTTGTAGAGAGTTATGTACCCACCACAGTGACGTAGAGGATCATGCACAGTCCTCGCTGATCGCAGCATGGATAAACGTGTCGCCTGCTTCACTTCGGTGTGTTCGTTTGCCGCTGCAGGCTTTGTGCTGTGAAAAACAGAGTAGATGATCGGGGCTTCCCTCTTTCCAAAAAACAATTTATCTTTCTGTGGGCTTAAATGTTCCTCTCAGACAGCGGCTGGGGCCTCTGTGAGTCCCTAAGTATCACGGCCCTGCCTTGATCTTGTTTACTTAGCATTCCATCAGAGCCCAGAAACGAGGAGGAGGAACGAGCAAGACAGAAAAAGGAGGAGAAGAAAAAGAAGAGGAAGAGGAAGAAGAAGAGGGTGGCTACCTCACCCCATTGCAACCCCTCCACTGTGCTCTTTGACACTCGAAAGAACTTCCACCCTTTGTTAACTTTTCAAAGGCGCAAGTAATGGTCTTTGAAGGAGCCATCAAAAATAAGTGTTTTTTATCCTCTTTTTTTCTAAGGCTCAATGCTCTGAGGGGTTGGATGACTTTTCGTCTGTGAGTTGTATGCATGAGAGGAAAAGAGACAGAGGGGTCTCACAGCCAGAAGGCAAGGAAGTGCGTTTTTTTTCCTGCACCTTTTAGACCTTTTATCTTTTTTATGTCCACTCTTTTTTTCTGTCTTTCTATTCCTCTATTTTCGAGGGGTGATTTTGGTTTCAAGACCAACATGAATGCAGAGAAAATGAGAGATGTATTGTTTGTTAATGTTGATCACACATTTTATTTTGTGGTTTTTAACACTTGTTTGAACTTTGAGAGCACGCTTTGATAAAACTGAGACAAAAGAATGTAACAGAGAGTGAAATAAAGGCTAGTAGAGAAAGAGTCTCAAAGCCAAATTGTGAAGAAATGTCAATCTCTTGATTCATTATTGAAACCTTATTAATCATGGCGTGTTTTACAGAGACAGTGGAAAGCAGCAGCAATGATTTCTCTTAACTTAAATAACCTTTTTGGGGTTTCAGTCTTGCCTACATCGCGGATTCATGCAGAGTTTGAAATGCGTGATGTGTTGATAGTGCACCAAATTTAAAAATG
>JAVQJL010073593.1:0-13420 GCA_036024295.1 Nannoperca obscura | reverse complement strand
CTCTCTCTCTCTCTCTCTCTCTCTCTCTCTCTCTCTCTCTCTCTCTCTCTCTCTCTCTCTCTCTCTCTCTCTCTCTCTCTCTCTCTCTCTGTTTCCCTGAGTATGATAAATATGGCAATTCTGTTAAGTTGCCATCTATAGAAAACATATCAGCCTGGGGATCATTTTCTTAATGTCTCTGCTATTAGTTTTGGCTTCCCTTTGGCAGTATTAGCATGTCGGCTGATACGCTCTGCTTGTGTGTGTGTGCGTGTCCTCGGGGCTCCAGGTACAATTCTATTAAACCCGACTTGTTTGTTTATTTCCTGTCTGTCTCCCTCTACATGTGCCCTGCTTGCTAGAACTTCGAATCCTGGCGTGTACATATATCCACACTAACACTGATAGGCCACGTATAGCTGCACGTACAGTCAGAATCCACTGTTTGTTTTTGTCATTTTTTCCCCCGCTGGAAATCAATAGTTTCTTTGAGACAGAGGTGGAGTGCAGGGAAGCCACGGTTCAGTTACGGTTCATCTCTTCCATGGGAGTTATTATGGGAAAATGGGGAGGAGGGGGGTGAGGGAAGGAGGGGCATGTGGGGAGCCCTGCATGGCTCTTCTCCCTTTCTCTTACTTTTCCTATGTGGCTCTGCATTTGTGTCTTTGATCATGTTAATCCCTGCCTAGCGCCCACCCCCCCGGTCTCCCTGCCATACACTCACTACCACACGCACCTCAGCGCCTGACAGAAATTGACAGCCCACTCTATCCCACACATACACACCCCCTCCAAAATGGCAAGCGTTCTCCATTCCTCCATAGAGCAGCTTACCCCTACTCCAAAAAAAGAATAAAATAAAACACCAGGCAGGCAGGCCCATTGACGGTCTGCAGCACTTCATTAAGGAGATGCAGTGATTGAAAAGGGATCTGATTAGCCCACTATGATGAGATAGCAACGTTTCAACCTTGAACCAGAAACAACTGTAAGTGCTTTTTAATTAGGCACACAGCACTGAGGAATAGCACTTCAAAACATAAAAAAAGAGAGAGTGAAAGACAGTATCTCCAGCAGAAGGGAAAGTAAATGATGAGGCAAAAAGTGGATCAGTGGGAGGCCTATTCCCTCTGCCCTAACAAGAGCATCACTTTTTCAACACCATGCACATCATAGAGGAGAAACTTGAAATTGAATTGAGCTGAAATGCTCTCAAAACAGTTCAAGTTTAGTTTCTTCTCCATTTAGATTTACAATATTTAAAATGATATATGTCTCTTGAGGGTAAGAAGTAGGGGGTAAGGGTAAGAAATGCGAAGCCTCAAATCTAACCTCTTGAATTAAACAATTTGATATCCTCAATTTTATTTCATCACAGCCTTCACAGAGTCTGACTCACGTGTATAGACTGAGAAGTCGGCACGCTACCCTGCGCCAACATGCCACTCTGTTTAAATAGCAGATCTTCACTGTCAGCCTGCGATAACACCTTTCTACATAGCTGCTGCAGCCATCTGCTTCATGTCAGCCCTGCCATATAGGGGTTAACTCTGTTGGTATATTCATTTTAGCAAAACAAACAGTGTGACAGATGAAGAGAGAGGGAAAAACAGGGTATGATAGTTTTTTCTTGATTCAGCAAATACTTCATGGTGAGGTGAAACTTCAGTGTTTTACTTGGCAAAAAGTTGGGTCACTCTAGCAGTAGATACAGCAAAGAGAAAATAACAACCTGTGCCAACACCAAAAATACCAGTAAATAATGCACCAAAATCAGCAAATAGATCATTAGGAAAGTAAAACTGCAGATTTCCTTCCGATATCCAGTTAAATCAGTTTCCATGCTTATTAAAAGTTTATCATCGTTTGGGTTCACTTAACTTCCTCGCGTAATGCAAGTCACTTCCAGTCTATTGTTAGGTATGAATATAGTGATCATAGTATGTAAGTGCAAGGTAACATCAGGAATTCATATAATGCATGAACATCAATACACTGCAAGATTAAATTCCTTGGGTTCTGTTAAAGAAAATAAAGAGGTCTGCAGCCACACTAGCGGCTCTATGAGACTTAGGAACATCAGTATTTTCATCAATCATCAGCATGCTAACATACTCACAATGACAATGCTAACATGCTTATCAGGTTATTTTTTTACCATCTTAGTTTAGCTTGTTAGCATTCTAACATATACTAATTAGCACAAGTACATCTATCGTTAAGGAAGAGGAATATTCAGAAGATCACCAAAGTCGTTAGGATTCATCATCTGGGAACAAATGAAGGTCTGTACAAAATCTTGCAGTAATCCATTAAAAAGTTGCTCGTATATATTTCAGTCTGAATCAACATGGTGGACCAATCAATCAGCATTCTGAAACCTAGAGCTTGTTTTCTATTAACTACCTGAAATGAAAACATTAGCAGCTAATATCATCTCTGTCCACCACTACCTCAACAAATATCATACCTGTCGTCTCTCCCATATCTTGTTAAAATTACTATCCCACAGAAAATGTCCAAGTACATTCTAACTTTTTGTACTTTGAAACAAAAAAATGTGGTTAACATTTTCTGACATAAAAGAACAACAAGCCTATATTAATCCAATCCTGAAAGGCTTGTTCCATTTTTCTTGATGGGCCTTTATTGACATTCACAAAGCTGATTGATTGATCCTAACTCGGCTGATGGAACCCCAATTCAAATGTTATTAATGTTGCACCATTTCAAAAGGTTGTTGAAAATGTGTTTGTCAGTTGAAAGGAAACAAAGCTGTTGTTGTCCTTTACTAATTTAACACAGTGAGGCTACATCCTGTGGCTTCAACTGCATATTGATACTGCTGAAACTTTGAGCTACAGATTTTTCTTTGCTTTACAAACTGATGTTGTTTCACTGAGAGAAACAGGAGAACGACTTATGAACACTCGTAGGGCAAATGTGACAGCTGAAGATTGCTCTTGCAACACAACTCTGTTTTCATTTATTACACTTACATTCCAGTCCAGTTGGACCATCGTCAGTGCGTGAAATGTTTATAAATGGGCCCATGTGTGTTTGCGTCTTTACTATTAAAATTATGTGACTAAAATGAGAATGTCAAATATCTGCATGAGCAAAGTGTTATTTTGCAGCAGGCTTTCCTCTTAGTCACCCGCTGATGTCTATTACTTCCCTTTTTCCTGTCTCCTACTTCTTATTCCTAATGTACAACAAGGAAGTCAGGCCTCAGCTCTAAGGGTGATCTCATTTGCTGGATTGAGTTTTAGTGTCACTGATATTGGATTAGATGTGATACTACTCCTGACTGTGCCACTGGAGAAGTGCAGTCACGAATTGATGGTGCTGCTAATGAGTGGTGTCTGTGTCATTCAAAAGGACTCATATTATTGGCTAATACCCTCATCCCCAGTGATCTGGTTGGCATTTCAGCCATCTAAAAAACCTTACATGGGAGTTAGCCTTTGAGTATAATGTTCTCAGGGAGGAGGAATACGTCATTTGTGAGGATTTATTCCCAAATTGATCTTAAACATATCTGAGCGTGTTATAATTTCCCTGGTTTTCTCATTGCAGGATATTTCAAAGCAGGACATAATTGCGGTGTGCTTCTTTCCCAGCCACCCTGACCGTCTGCCTTTTAACCATCTTGCATGGTGAATTGAGCCCCGCATTTGTGAAGTGTAGCCCTGGGAGTCCCCTAGTGGCCCCTGCCTTGCTGTAACAAGCGTGGGGGGCCCCTGTGGTAAGTGCTCTCTGGGGACCTCGGCTCTGATCTGGCCATCCCTGGGGCCCTGTTAATTCCTGCTCTGCTCAGAAAGCTTCGCCACTCTCCACTGCTCTTCTCCTCCTTCTCTTCATTCTGCTCCCCTCTTCTTCTTCATCCAGCCATCATACTCTTTCTGGCGCTCTCTCTCTTTCAGTTCTTTATGTAGAAGGTGTGCTGTCAACATGGAAGTTGGCCAGTCTCATTAAAAAGCTGGTGGAGGTCATCAAGTTGTGACAATGACAGAGATGTGCAGATCAGTGGCAGGGTAGTTTTGCGGCTGGAGAAACAATCCATTAACCAAGCCCTGCTGATATTCGGTAATATATGATGTTGAAACGACCCAGCATCCCGAGGAATTTCATCCGTACGAATGCCAACGTTCAGTGCCAACACAGGAAGTAGTGTGCCCTATATGTAGCAAGGCAAGAAGAAAAGGGGGAAAGTCAGGGTGGTGGATGGACATCTCACCTTACTTTCAAACAGGAGACCAAGGTTCACATTTTTGTTATCCAAAAGCATGATCTTTTCCTCACCTTAACCAAGTGTTTAAGTTCCCTACCCCCAACCATATATATATATATATATATATATATATAGATAGATAGATAGACTTTATTAACCCCCAAAGGGAAATTGTAGTGTAAAAAGGAACAACATAAAGAATCAGTATAACAAGAAAATACAATTAACAAATATATAGAGATTAAGATATATAGACACATATATATCTGTACAAACCAGTATGTTGTCCATTGCCTCCTCTCCACACTCAGAGGGGAGTCATAATATACAGATACCTCAGTGGGCATGAATGACTTCCCATAGAGGTCCTTACTACAGCAGAGTTGCAGGAATCTCCCACTGAATGTGCTTTGCTGTCTGACCAGTAGGTTGTGCAGGGGATGTGAAATATTGTCCATTACGCTGAGCCGTTTGTGCAACATCCTCCTCTCCACCACTACCTCCAGGGGCTCCAGCACAGAACCAGCCTTTGTAATCAACTTGTTTAGCCTCTTAGTGTCACTGACCCTGATGCTGCTGCCCCATAAGATGACAGCAAAGAAAAAGAAAATTGCACCACAACAGACTGGTAAAATATATGCAACATCGGGCTGCACACGTTTTCTCGAGAAGTTAAGTCTTTTCTGTCCCTTCCTGTAGACCGCCTCAGTGTTGCACTTCTAGATAGATCCTCCACCACCTCCCCCTCCTCCCCAAGCATAGAGATGGTGTTCAACGTAGTGCTGGTCCTCCCCAAGTCCATGACCATCAGCTTTGTCTTAGCCACATTCAAGAGGAGGTGGTTGTTCTCACACCATGCCACAAATTGATCCAGCAGTTCCCTGTACTCAGTCTCCTCTCCATCCCTGACACACCCCACAACTGAGTAATCTGAGAATTTCTGCAGATGGCAGGACTCCGAGTTGTACTGGAAGTCCGAGGTATACAGTGTAAAGAGCAAGGGTGAGAGTACAGTCCCTTGTGGTGCTCCTGTGCAGCTAACCACCTGCTCAGACACACATCCCCTCAGCCGTACAAACTGTGGTCTATCTGTCAGGTAGTCAATAATCCAGGAGGTTATGGAGGCGTCTACCTGCATCTTCGGGAGCTTCTCTCGTAGCAGTATCAGCTGGATTGTGTTAAAGGCACAATCAAAAGACATGATCCTCACAGTACTGCCAGCAGGATGTCTTCCACTCCACTGGAACCTTCTCCTAGCACAGGTCTTCAGGACCCTGGGGCTGATGCCATCTGGACCTGCAGCTTTGTTCTGGCGAAGTCTCTTCAGTTATATCTTAATCTGGCTGCTGGAAACAGACAGGTGGGTATGGGAGATGGTGGAGTGCTCAGTGTTTCCTGATGAGGGTGGAGGTGCTGACTGGGCTTATTGGGGCCCATGGTGGATATTGGGGGATGGGAGAGGCACAGGGTAAGTCTGTAAGAATTAGAGTCCTGATCACTGAGGAGGTGGGGTGAGGGAGGGAGGGAGGGAGCAAATGTGCTAACTATGCTATCCATATTTGCCATAACTAAAATCTTACCCTGACCTTAACCACACTGCAGTTGGCACGACTACTTATCTGGGGTTTTGTCTTCCAATATCAATGTTAAAGTCAGCAAGACGGTTGTGTTGCATGTAACATTGCTCTAAATGAAAGTTGAGATAATTTCCAGAGCTTTTTCCATTCAATCATTTTCTGAAATTGGTATCAAAATGTCTTCTCAGGTCAAACTGTATTTGACTTTTTGCTTCATCTGACAGTTGACAGTGACAAGCAGTTAGAGAAAAGAAAGATGTTTTTTTGAGGCAGAATCAAACCCAAGGCACTGCAGTTGTAAGGACATTAGAGAGCCACTAGAATGCCCCACCAGCTTTTCCATGTTGCTTTAATATGAATGTTCCACAACAACAGTGTTACATTTCTGTGCTGTGAGGTTTAACTTAACTTGAATCTTTCCCCCGTGCCAAAGTGTTCGTGAACAAAACACTGGAACCCTTGTTTTTCTAGATAAGGCCATCCTCCAAATGAGGCACCAAAAGGCCCTCATGATCTTCAAACCATCATCTGTATCTTTCTGCAAGCTTTTCTATCCGCCCTCTGCCCCTTCCTTCCTCCCCCTCCCCTTTTCTCTCCAGGCCCTCCACCCCTGCCCTGTGGCTGGGCTAAGAAGAGGCTGGAGCATGGGAAGGGGGAGGTTTGTACATGGGGTGAGGGGTGGTGGGTAGAAAAAAGGGGGAGGCACCCAGATCATGCCGGGCGACTCCACAGGAGTGATAAGAGCGAATAAGCTGTCAGCGTGGGCGTCGGATGGGCCTTATTGTTCATATTTAGATGGAGGAACAATGGCGGGGTGTCAGGCGCCTATAGTTCATAATCTGCTGATGCTGACCAAGTGTCAGTGTGATCCATGAGCACCGAGGCTCCTGAATCCTTAAGCAATCCCCCGTAGGAATGTCATGGGGGAGAGTACAAATGGGACAGCATCTGCCGGACTATAGATAGATAGGTATAGCAGAAGGAGGGGGTATGGGGGTGTGGAAGGAGGGCGAGGAAAAAAGAAAGGATAGAATAAAGAAGAAGTAGGGAGAAGGAGGGGGAGACAAATCCAGAGAGGACAAAATAAAAGGCATGGAAGGGAATTTGCCAAAAGAACAGTGAAGGGAATTTTCCCTCCAAAATGAAAGCTGCTAATTGTGAACACGTGTGGAGGAAATGGAGGAAAGCACCTGTGAGGCGAGAGCGATGGATGGATGGGGGATTAAAACGAAGAGGCAGGAGGGAGAAAGAGCAGAGGAGGGAGGAGAGAAAGAGGACGTTGATTGTGAGGAGGCCTTTAGCTGTGTGAGCTCCCACCTGCAGGTGAGACAGAGAGGAGAATGGGTGTCAGATTAGAAGGGGGCCCTAAGAGCTCCTTCCCCCACAATGAAGGCTTGATTCTGGGCAGAGAGATGCCCCCGAGGCGCCAGGTGCACCCTGGAGCCGTCACAGCCTATGATCCGCTTTTCTATACTCGTCTTGATCGAAATGCAACTGCGCTGCCCTCGCATCCCTTCAGTTGTGACAGATGACAATTAATGATGATTCTTTGATGGAGTTTTGAACAGATCTTATCAAGCTTGAGCATGTGTGTCTGTGTTTAGTGACAGAACTTTGAAGAATTGTAAAGAGGCACACACAGCTGCATGCACACATGCAAAAGCTCAAGTCACGTGTTTTGCTGGCATTCATAAATGTGTCACAATGAAAATGCCCCCCACCCCCAGGCATTCTTTATTTACTGTCATAACTATTAGATGTGGAAGGGGAGAAAAAAGAGATGATATCAGTAACGCATCAACTACAGTAATTTGCCTCCTGATGCAAGTATGTGTACGTGTTTGCATGTGTGTGTGTATGTGAGAGAGAGAGATGCTGTGGTAATGCACAGCACTGAAATGAATAACAGTATATTCCTACATCTGCTCAGGGATCTCATCAACAAGAGCTGTGAAACTGGAATCACTGTTTTTAGGGCTGATTTGCAGATTCTCTAAATTATACATCATCTCCACTGACTCATAGTCATACTATAAAGCTATGCTAATGCCTCCATTAGTTTATGAGCTGACATGAGATGTAATGGGAACCTTGGCATGCCATGCTGATTCCTGCCAAGGCCCCAGATCTTCACTTTCTCTCCTGCCTTGTTCCCTGTGCCACCACCTTTGTGTGTGTGTGTGTGTGTGTGTCATTCTTTAACCCAGCTTTAACATGTCAAGAAGCTGTGAGGTTTTGTTAATACTTACTGTCATTAGTGGCTTGTTATCATGGGAGCCACAAGCAATTTTACTGTCTTTATATTCTTTAGCGGTTATGAATAATAATAGTATACTGATTTCTAGAGAATGTAGAATGCTAATATTAGCATTATAATAATAGCTAAACATACACCACATGTTTTAAATTTCACTTTTGGTAAAGTATAATCTCATAGATATCCAGATTAAGTCTCATACTATTCAAGTTTATAAGTAATTTGAATTATTGTTAATAGAATAAACAAAGGCCAGTCCCTAATTAATAATTGTTTTCACTCTAATTAAATCCAGTCACTCCTACTGTACTTTAGCAGTCCTTTTGTTCAGTTTACAAACTACAAAAAATTAAGCTCATCACTTCCTGCAGATGTTTGACAGTGGCAGATTATGCCCTTGGAGCTGCTACAAGGCTTTTAATGTAAAACATCTGTGGAGGAAGTGATTAGTTTTACTGATAGTAGTTTAACACCGAATTAAAAAACCAAAAATTCAACCGTCTACTCTGCTCTACTCTGCTCTGTAAACGTGCATTATCCTGACTTTATTAACACAGCAGCGTACAACTTAAATTAAATTGTTCTCTCTGTAGCTTAGATAAATTCAGATTCAGCCTTTGACATTTGTCTTCTATCATGCACTCTCTCATCTCTGATATGACGTTCTATGACTGGACAAAACCAAAATGGCATCACGGTAATTTTAAAACAGTTAAAAATAATGTAATAATGATAGGCACAGAAAGTGGAATAGTTACCCCAAACACCATCTTCACATCCATAAAGTGTGACAAGTTGCCATGATCCAGCCCCCTCGTTACCCAGCATGCCACAGGCTCTTTCGCCTGTTCCCCTTGCACTGTGCTGGCCTAGGTCTGGGGCCTGTTCAGCGTCAAGTGTCGCGTGCTGACGTCCAACACAAACATTCAGCAGTCAGGGTCCGCTTCAGTGGGTGACACTGCAGAGGCTTTTCCCTCTGTGTTAAACGCCACTGACATCACTGAGAGCTTAGCCAGTCCTTCACCACGCTCCCTAAGGCTGAGACTCAGTAATCAGTGGGTAGATCCCATAACACAGACATGCACACACACACACACACACACACACACACACACACACTCACAACAATTAACTGGCATGCATTTTGTTGAAATACACACAGACACTCAGTGACAGGAGACATGCACATATGCAATATCACACTAACTTGGGACAGAGTACAGAATCCTCAGAATGCAATGACTGCTTTTCTGCACACTTCTTGTTTTATTCATTCTTCCGTGACATATGCAGCACAGTTTAAGTGAGGTTACACTGATATCAGCTGTATATTAGCTCTGCACGTGTTTGTATACTAGTGTTGCCTATAAAAGTGTAAAATGTTACTGCTTTAATTTGGATTGCGCTCCGGAGGTTTCTTGTCAGTGAACTTCCATACCGGTGAGTGTGTGGCATAGTGAAAATGATAGCTTTCTCCATTTTACACTTTTCTGGATCTCTCCAACCAAATTGTCGAGTTTTCAATTGTCAGCGTAACAAATTTGTAAGTCAAAGTTCACAAAATTCCTTCACCTCTGTGAACAAATCAGCCAATTGCAGCAATTCCATTAAAATGTTGTTGTCATAAATGCCTCTGTGACTAAACCCTTAGTCCCAAGTTAGAATAGAAAACAAGGCTTTGGCTCATCTCTGACATATAATACTGTCTTGTATGGCATGATCAAAGGATTGTGCCCTGTAAAAGCAAACAGACAAAAGAGCAACTATATGACACCTAATGTACTGCATTGTATTCAAGGTTGCATGAAAGAATCATGTAACTTGGATGATGACAGTATGTACATTAGTGATCATAACCAGGCAAATACATATGCCCCACATGATTACCAGTAAATTGTATGATAAGATATCATAGACAAAGATATGTGTTTCTTTATGGGACCTATGCTGACTTCCTCCCTCCAAATTGTGCATATGCCGGGTCCCTTAAGTGTTTAATGGCAACACTTCAACCACTTCACAGAGGAGCCTCCTGCCTCAGTGGAGGTGTGGCAGCTGCAACACTAGGGGACCTAGTGGAAAAACAGTGAGCACAGCAGCTACAGTGCAGCTATAGTGCAACTACAGTACATCCACAGTGCTGTACGTGGCAGTCTGGGAGTTAGCTAACTGCCTCTGGGTCGACTTAAAGGCTCTGACTGCAGGCCGACTCATCGTTTGCATCAGACTGCATTTCATCTCTCGTTGTCAGGTCACAACTGGCCAGCAGTACCAGTCCAGCATTTGGGGACCCGACAATATTTGCATCAGACCACAAATCCCTGGTTCCAACACACACTTTTTTCTCCTTCCTTTTGTACATCAGCAGCAGACATCACAGTTTGCTGACGCTCCAGAGGAGGCACATAACGACAACAAGTTGGTGAGAAAATAAATAGTGAGAGGACATTTTCATTACTCCTTGTGAGGTTCCATGTTACTCAGTTTTCATGGTTTTGTATTTGTTAAAGCTAGTATGGCTGGAGAATGAATGGATGAATTTTTTAAGTTTAGGTTTGTTTTTTGATCTTTGTTACATTTTTTATTTCAAATCAATCCATTCCCTCAGAATGTCCTGTTGATGATTTAGCTTGCTTCTGTAGGTTTTCTTTATTCATCAGAAAGATTATTCCTGAGAAAAAGCAGGTGTTTAGAATAACATATGTACATGCTTTTATGAATCAATCAAGTCACAAAATGGACATTTATTTACATAAAAATGTTGCAGTTTATCACTAACAGGTGAACCTGCAGTAGAATAATTGGTTAACAAGTTAAGACGAGCACTGACTCTACTCTGCAGGTGAATAATCCAAGACCAACACTTCAACATTTTGACTAAATCATGTTCCTCTCCTCTTCACACAACTCTCTTGCCAATTTAAAGGGAGAGCAGCTCGCGTCAATTATGGACTGTGGAATGACTATTGAAATGTTCGTGTGATAGAGGGTAATAGTAGAGAACATGTTTTATTACTTAATTGAGTGGAGTTCCAGCAGGCCTTGTAAATGAGGAGTGACAGTAGGCGTTATCGCAGAGCGCCCTGGATAATTATGTTCAGCTAAGTCTGGCTCGGAGTAGGTGAGACTCTCGCAGTGGTTATAAACAGCAGAGTTGGGCGAACACACATACATAGAAGCTGTTTAATTCCCGGGCAAAGAGCTCAGTGTGTGCAGCGGGAAGAATGTCGTTTAGTGCTCTGAATGTTTATCAATTTAGACTTCCATCTCAAGGCTGACACTTGCTCAAACAGGTTTGCACGCCACAATTAGCACATGTAACGACGTTGCAATCAAAAACAAAAACAAGCGTGTTTGAAGCACTCAGTCCTGGTGAGAGGTGTAATCATGTTCAGGGCAATTACACAGGTTTGTTGTTCTCTACAGCCATGTTATGTACCTGTGGGATGCTGATTGACTCAACAATCTAATTAGGTTTCGTTATGTAGGCTCCACAACATGTTACAATTGGCAGCAAGGCTCATATGGTATACAGGGCAAAGAGGTCATATTCTTTAAGCATCACGCACGAGAGGCCACCCTCAACATCAGTGGCTCTTGTTGTTTTCTAACCTGAGACCTTTGAGCAACCTTAGGAAACAGGCACCTTCCACAGTGAAAGAAATATTGGATGATGCTGCTGCTACATCACTCTTGTGGTGAATTACATTAATACATTGCTTAATTTACATACAGCATAATTTAAGGAACAATGCCTTTTTATATAAGGAACTTTATTTTTATATATATATTTTAATATAACACAGTTCTAACACACTTGTAAAGACTTTTACATTTGCTGTTTTATAGCATTTGTTAAAAAAGAAAAAAGAAAATTATTATAATAACAGGGCTGCAACTAACAATTATTTTCTTGATTAGTTGATTAATCTATAAAATGGTTGGAAAATAGTAAGAATTGCCAGCTATAATTTCACAGAGCCAAAGGCAACACATTCAAATAGACCCAACGGTCCAAAACTCTAAGCTATTCAATTTATTTTCATATATGACAAACAAAAACATCATATTGCCACATTTTTTGTTTAAAGTGACTAAACAATTAATTGGTTGTCAAGATAGTTACAGATTGTCTGTTGACTGACAAATCGAAATAGTGAAAAGAAACAAAAATCCAAAACCACCACAACTGTGACCACCACAGAAGAAACTTTTTTTTATTAGAATTTTTTATAGATTATCATGTAAATTATCATTTCAAATGGCAATCTAAAAAAAGAAATTGTTATGATCCCAGTTTTACATCATCTGCGTGGCCGTGTTGAAAATTGCTCTTCCGTGCTGTGAAATATTTGACGAATAAGAAAGATAAAGACCTGGAAGATGAACAGTGTATGATGGAGAATCACAGATGTTATGGGGAGGGGAAGTCGCCGGCCGTGTGACACGTTATCTATGAAAATGGATAAAGCGAGAGGAACAGAGGATCAACACAGTGAGGGCAAAGTCTCCATAGACTAATTATTCCTGTGACAAAGTGGAAACTGTGCCACCATTGTCCTCGCTCCACCCTATCACACATGTAGCGCTAAACTGGAAAAGAAACTCTCTCTTCTCTGATAATTTTTTTTCTATATATCTCTAGGTGAAAGCAAAGGAGAGGCTCTGATTAAGGCGCCATATAGTGAAGAGAATCTACGGTGTCGCCCACCTTTGGGGCCCTCCTTAAGTGGCCTTAAATAAGATAATAAGGGCGATGGGCAGAAAAGAGGGGACTTTGTCTGCTGGCATTAGTGCGATGGCCATGTTAGCGGTGATATCTTTGAGGGGGGATAGTGTGCCAGTAATGAGACAGGGTTGCCTTCCCTTGCCGGCCTAATTAATCCTACATTTTCATAGCGTATAATCACTGCCCACAGTGCAGCCTTCTACTGGCCAGAGAAGAGAGATGTCGGAGCAGTCTCTATCTGTTGCCCTATCGTTCTCTCTTCCTTCTCTATCTTTCCCTCTCCTCCTTCCTTCCCTGTGCAATTTATTACACTGGTATCCAGAGTGAAGTGAAACCTCCCAGTATGGACCTATCTGTCATCTCTACATTATCAGGAAAACACACTGCCTACCATATTGTGCTACAAGGGACTCCGGCAAATTACTATTTTTATGGGACATGATAAAGGAAATGCTGCCTTATGTTCAAATATTTTACTGTCTTAGAGGAAATGGGAAGGATTGAGTGTTTTAGATTGCTGTGTGTGTTTGTATGTGTGTTTTGATCTTTGTGTGTGTGTGTGTGTGTGTGGCGGCCAGACGTACGTCTCATAGAAATCTGCTTCTGTGTGTGTTTAAATGTAATAACTCACCATACTATACTAC